>JAJIBD010004317.1:0-151996 GCA_021461705.1 Cryptotis parvus
GCCTTGCATGCTGCTGGCCTGTGCCGGCATGGGTTTGATCCCGGCATCCCATATGGTCCCCGAGCACTGCCAGGAGTAATTCTTGAGTGCGGAGCCAGGAGTAACTCCTGAGCATTGCCAGGTGTGTGACCCAAAAAAGCAAAAATAAATAAATAAATAAATAAATAAATAAATAAATAAATAAAAATTTTTATTACACCACCATGGGATATGCAATTACAAAGATGTTCATGTTTCAGTTTCAGTCATACAGTGTTCCAGCACTGATCCCACCAGTGCCCGTTTCCCACCACCAATGTCCACTGATTCCCTCCCTCCTCCCTTGGCCTTCCTTTATGGCAGGTACTTTGCCTCTCTTCTCTCTCTCTCCCCTCTCTCTATATATGTAGAGAGAGATAATATATATTATATATAATTATATCCTGGTGGTGGTGAAGGATCACCACCATTTCCTAAGTGCAAAGCCAGGAGTAACCCCTGAACTTCTCCAGGTGTAACCTCCCCCAAAAAATCCATAAGGGGTCCCGTGGGCTCCAGGATCAAGGAAACCAGGATCTCACCATTCCACAAGGAAGTGATCATTGATATCAAAAGAGGGGTTCGACAGGGTGATACCATTTCACCAAAACTCTTCAGTGCCACTTTCGAGAACATCATGCAACAATTAGAATAGGAAGGAATCGGAGTGAAGATAGACGGTCAGCAACTACACCACCTCGGCCGCTGATGACATCGTTCTAATAATACCAAACATTAGCCAAGTGGCACAAATGCTGGCTGACGCCAACCGAGAATGTGGAAAGTAGGTCTACAGCTGAATCTAAAGAAAACTATGTTAATGAAAAGTGAACTAGTTCCAGAGGCCCCATTCAGTCTTAATGCAACAGACATCTCTGAATGCAGCAGTTATGTGTACCTAAGTTGAGAAGTCAACATGATGAACGACCTAAAACCTGAGCTGCGCAGGAGGAAGAGAGCGGCATGGAATGCCTTCAAAGGCATCGAAGACATAGCTAAAAGGACAAAGAACCTCCGGTTCCGACACATCTCTTTGACTCCACCGTTCACCCTGCACTAACATACGCCTCAGAGACCTGGGCCCTAAGAAAGCAGGATGAGAATGCTATTCGGGTCTCCCAGAGAGGAATCAAAAGAGCTATGCTTGGAATATCACGCCTCACTCAAGTGAGAGAAGGAATCGGAGTTCTGACCTCCATTGCTATTCCAGAATCAGGGATGCTGTCTCATTTGCGAAGGCATCGAAAATCAGATGGGCTGGACATGTAATGTGATTTGGAGACAACCGCTGGACTAGAGTCATTACCGACTGGATCCCACGGGATGTCAAAAGATCACGTGGCTGTCCACCTACAAGATGGTCAGACTTCTTCATTAAGACCCTGAAGGAACGGTTTGAGGCTCTTCATATTCCTGAATCAACCAGATGCCATTGGGCTACATTGGCACGTGATAGGGTCCAATGGAAATGTTACTGGTGCCCGCTCGAGCAAATTGATGAATAATGGGATTCAAGTCATCAAGTGATATAATTATATATAATATATTATATTATAGAGAGATAGTATAATACTATATATTATATAATATATAATAATATATTATTACTGTATCACTGTCTCTTTGTTGTTCATCGATTTGCTAGAGGAGGCACCAGTAACATTTCCATATGTCCTGTCACACGCTAGTGTAGCCCAAGGGTATCTGCTCGCTCCAGGAACATGAAGAGCCTCAAACCATTCCTTCAGGTCATGGGAATGAGGTATATAATTGTTACTGGTTTTTGGCATATCAAATACGACACGGGTAGCTTGCCAGGCTCTGCCGTGCTGGTGGGATACTCTATTAGTAGCTTCTCATCTTGTGCATTTCTCTCCCCTTGCAAGCTGTCCATTCTTGATTTTAAAAAAAAACTCTCACTTCAGTAGGGATAATGAGAAATGTGCTCAACTGAGTGTCTGTAAAACATGTTCAGTTTACACATACTTAATGGTGAAAAATGGAATTATTTTTCCCTAAGATTGAGAATAAGGTAAAGTCTCTGCTTACATATCTTTATTTCTTACTTTAAACTTTTTGTTTACACATGATTACAATACCATCAATGTGTTAATTTTTTGTGCATACATCATTCCAACACCATACTCTCCACCAGAATGTTTGCTCCCATCCACTATTGTCTCAGTGTATCCCCACCCCCTATTTCTTCATTGTGGTAAGCTCAGTTCTGTAGACCAGTTTTCATGGTCTGTTGAATTAACCATCTGTAACTCCCTTGCTATGTTTCTTTACATTCCACATATGAGAGAGATCGTTCTGTATGTGTCACTCACCTGATTAACTTCACTTAGCATGAGACTCTCCAGATCCATCCACATTGTGGCAAATTGCATGATTTTATCTTTTTCTAGCCTCGTAGCTTTCCTTTATGCTCACATAATTTTTATTCAACATGGTGATTAAAATTGTAGCCTATGCAATAAGACACAAAAAGGTAAAAAACAAAACCACATTGACTGTGAATAAAGTAATACAGTTGTTTTCTGCAGTTACATGATGATTACTTAAATTGAAAATCACAAGGCATTTATAGAAAAGTCTTAGACGTTTAGAGCTAAGAATTAAATTTAACAAACATAATGTGTTGCTCTGTGATGGGGAGCAGTGTGAGAAATGCTGTGGTAGATGATTTTTTCTCTCTGCTTGATCATCACAGACATGACAAAGGGGGGGGGGGGCATGGTCTGTTGTTGACTTAAGCAATGTGTCATTATAAGTACAAGAAAACTTATAATTAAATATTTATTTTAAAATGATGCTATGGAGGAGGTTTGGAGGTAAAGCACATGTCTCTCTTGAGAGAGGCACTGGGTTTGATCCCTGACATCCTAAAGAAAGAAAAAAATGGAAATATTTAGGTGCAAATTCAAAATAATGTATAGGTCTTGCTGAAAACCACAAAAAAACTAATGAAAGAAACCAAAGATCTAAGTATTGCCATATGTTACTTAATTGTGTCTTGGCCAGTGATGGATGGTGTAATTGGTGATGGTCCTATGTATATGCTAAAGAGCCTTGATATGTAGGGTTGTTTAATTAGATGCTATAGAGTTTTTTTTTTTGCACAATGATCTGATTGCCTGCAGACCAATTTCTCAGAATATATTATTACCATTAAATTATGCCTGGCTGTGAAAAAGAAAGACACAAGATGTTTATGGACTGAAAGATGTCTTTCCTGTTTCAAGAGTTTGGAGGCAGCTTGGCTTTTTAGAAAAGGAGAGAGCACAGACAGTGCCTCAAACTAACTGTTCAGGCATGGTTTGATGCTGAGAATGGTCTAGAGTTAGACCCAGGCATTCTGAAATGGAGACCAAGGAATTCATTCCTGATTTTCACCTCTTGATCCTCAATCTGAGAGAAGGGAGACCTGGAGAGTGCAGCAACTACCTCCATTCTCACACTCCACATCTTTGTGGCCCAGCTTGCTCTCTAGCATGGCAGCGGGTCTGGCTGGCAGGAAGCTGGCAGGATGCAGAGGCCCTGTGATGGCAAGGCCAGGAAAGCAGATAGAAGAGCTGCCTTCTCTAGGCTTGGCCTCCTGCATCCCAGTCTAAAAGCCAATACGCCAGGGCCTTCTGCAATGTCTCTGCAGCAGCGCTGATGATGGGAGACTTCTTCCCCATTCCCTCTGTAGGTAAGCGTGTGTGTGTGTGTGTGTGTGTGTGTGTGTGTGTGTGTGTGTGTCTAAATGCTGGAGATCAGAGGTGACTACAAGAGTGTGCCACCCACACAGCAGAGCCTGGCAAGTTACCCGTGTTGTATTTGATATGTCAAATACCAGTAACAATTATAGACCTCATTCCCATGACCTGATGGAATGGAGCGAGCAGATGCCCTTGGCTCTACTAGCATGAGACAGGATACATGGAGATGTTACTGGTGCCCGCTCGAGCAAATCAATGATGAACAGGTAGATAGTGATACAGTGATATATGTATATATATGAATCTAAAGAAAACCATGTTTATGAAAAATGAACTAGTTCCAGAGGCCCCATTCACTCTGAAATGGAACAAACATCTCTGAATGCAGCAGTTATGTGTACCTAGGTTGAGAAGTCAACATGATGAACGACCTAAAACCTGAGCTGCACAGGGAGGAAGAGAGCGGCATGGAATACCTTCAAAGGCATCGAAGAAATAGCTAAAAGGACAAAGAACCTCCTGCTCCAGTCACATCTCTTTGACTCCACCGTTCACCCTGCACTAACATACGCCTCAGAGACCTGGGTCCTAAGAAAGCAGGATGAGAATGCTATTCGGGTCTCCCAGAGAGGAATCAAAAGAGCTATGCTTGGAATATCACGCCTCACTCAAGTGAGAGAAGGAATCCGGAGTTCTGACCTCCGTCGCTATTCCAGAATCAGGGACGCTGTCTCGTTTGCCAAGGCATTGAAAATCTGATGGGCTGGACATGTAATGCGATTTGGAGACAACCGCTGGACTAGAGCCGTTACCAACTGGATCCCACGGGATGTCAAAAAGATCACATGGCCGCCCACCTACAAGATGGTCAGACTTCCTTGTCAAGACCCTGAAGGAACGGTTTGAGGCTCTTCATATTCCTGAATCAACCAGATGCCATTGGGCTGCATTGGCACATGATAGGGTCCAATGGAAATGTTACTGGCGCCTGCTCGAGCAAATCGATGAATAACGGGATTCAAGTGATCAAGTGATCAAGTATATATATGTGTGTGTATGTATATATATATATATATATATAATGTGAGCAATTTTAAAATATGAAAATAATTCAGCAGTGAAGTAATTAACCCACCCCGTGCAGTCTCAGTTATAATTAATGGCTTGGGTCTCCCTTCATTGTAATTTTGTTTTGCATTCATTAAGAGGCGAGTTTTTTTTAAGAGAAAAATCTCAAGGAATTGTAGTTCTGACAACTAACATTAACAACCATGTCACTCATTGATATTACTCAGGCTGTAATTCGGGAAGTAAATTAATTTCCCTTGTGGGAGAACCCATCTGAATAACATTCAGATTCCTCGGGGAAGGCTGGGTTTGGAAGCATCTGCTTCTCTGGCAACCACGAGGGCTTCAGGCTCTGCTCATGCCACTTTCTCTACCTTTGTCTTGTCCACTGCACCCCTCCCTGGGATTTAGGGAGAAGGAAACTGAGGTGTCTTCTCAGGCCCAACAAAAGTGGGTTCTGGAAGATTCTGTGTGGTTTCCCTTCTCTGTCAGCAATTTCCTTGATTTTGTTTAATATTGGCTGACAGAGACCTCCCTCTTCACTCTGAAATTCTCTTTCTGTTTTAAGTGATGTGGAATGAGTTAGCACTTTGATTGGGATAGAGAAAACAAAAACAAAAACAAAAAGCGTTGTTTTTGAGAACGTTTAAAGAGATGGGAGGAATGTTGAGGGGCCCTGGGCCCTCCCCCCATGATTCTCAGCCAGCCTGGCCAGCAGTTGGGTAGTTAGGATGTGGTGCGGCTCTGGTCGCCCTGCCAGTGCTCTGGGACCTCCAGAGATATTTGCAGTGATGCTCAGGGGATTACAGGTTTCCAGGAATTGAACAGGGATCCTGACCCTGTCTTGGAGAACCTTTTTGATGGAGTTGTATTTTATTTAGTTTTTGCTTAGAACCAAACCCAGCTTTGCTCAGGACTTATCCTGGCTCTGTGCTCAGGGATCACTCTTGGTGATGCTTGGGGGACCCTAGTGGTAATGGGTCCGAACCTGACTTGACTGTGTGCAAGGCAAGTGCCTTACCTGCTGCACTATCATCCAGCCCTGTCTTGGACAACTTTTATTTTGTTTATTTGTTTTGCGTGTGTGCCATACCTGGCTGTGCTCAGGAATCACTTCTGGTGGGCTTCTGGGACCGTATGGGACTCTGCGGATTGAGCTCAGGTCAGCTGTATGCAAGGCAAGTGTCCTGCTTGCCTTACCATCTAGCTCTCAGAGAACTTTTTAGAAATGGCTTTTCTTGATCCAGGGTCAACTAGATGACAGGCATGTGGGTTTCTGACTCTTGAGCACTGGGACCAGGTGTGGTGCTAGACTCCCAGGGGCAGTTTCTCTGTCCTCATCTTCACTGTGCTGCAGAGGGAACATCCATCATTGGCTGGGGACCCCTAGGAACAACACATTTGTGCAACTTGACCAGAGAGTACTGCAGTGGTCAGAGCCTTAGGATTTCAGTTGGTTGGGAGTTGCTTCTCAGTGGCCCTCTGGGGACAGAATTTCAATATTTGAGCCTCAGCGGCCCTGCTGCTGACTCTGTAGCTCTGCTCTGCCAGGGCTGATGGGGGTGGGAGGGGCGGGAAGAGTCTGCAACCTCTAGAAATAAACAAAAATACCATCCCCTGAGACCCTCACCCCGAGTTAGCCCCACAGGGTTCTAACTTTCCTTTCTGAGGAAAGGTCTAGAGGTCACTAGTTAGGGAGAGACCCTTTAAGGAAAGGGATGGGGCGTGGGAAGGCTTGCAAAGGCCCTTTCCTGAATAAGGGGCTCTCTCTGGCCAAGCAAATATGGGCTGTAGAGGCTGTATGGGTGTGACATGGTCATCTCTGCTTTCCATATGGCTTTTTAGACCCTGATCCCAAATCACCCCCATTTTCATGTTTAAAAAGTGTCACTAGCCCCCTTCTAGCTAGTGAGGTTCATCCATTCAGTGGTTCTCAGATGAACACACAGCTGAGGGTGGGAGGAGAATGTGAGTGGAAGGCGCCAAAGTTATTTACTGGGGTTTTGTGGTATTGGAAAGGCACTTTGAGAACTCTTCCTTGGGGGCTGTTTGCCTATTAAATCATGATCAAGGATACTGTTATGGAAGCTTTCTTTTTTTTCCCCCAACTTTTATTACACCACTTTTAGACATACAATTGCAAGATGCTCATGTAGAGTTTTGGTTCTACAGTGTTCCACACCCATCCCTCCACCCGAACCCATCTCCCATCACCAATGTCCCCACCTCCGTCCCCCTCCCACACCTCAACTACTTGGCGGGTTCTGTATGTCTTTTCTCTCCTCTCTATCTCTCCCTCCTGCCAAACTTTCCTACACATCGTAGAATGCAGTGCATTAAAGGACATAACTGTTTCCACTAGTTTGATGGACCATGCAGCCGACTTAGGGGCCACATGGTCAGCATCTGGACAGCGAAGGTGGTAGCCAGTGTGGTGGGCGGAGTCTAATCTGACTGCTTCCGGGGAAGCTTTCTTTTTTATACAATAAAGGAGTATTTATCTACACACACACACACACACACACACACACACACACACACACACACACCCTTCCACCCTTTCACCTCACAAATGGATTCAAAGTTGCCCTCCTAGGGGCTTCGGGAGAATTCGGAACCAGTGCCCGGCCTTGCAGTTGAGACTGATCCTTGGTGCTGCCCTCGCGTGTTGGGTGAGATCCAGATGCCACAACCAAACCCAACATGCACCCCCACAAGCACTATAGCGAAGTAGGGGAGCTCTGTAGTGCCACAGATGAAGGAAAGGGGGAGAGAATGGGAGAGCTGCCATTGAGCTATAGCAAATAGGACACGGATTCTGCAGCTTGCTGGCCCTGGTCTCTGGTACAGGATTGTTCGGGGTGGGGGGGGGACCATTCTGTATTCAGCTGCAAACCCAAGCTTGGCCCCAGAGGGGTTGGCCAGTACTGGAAAGGGCTGGGTTTTAGGTGTTTGTTGTATCAATGGCTTAATAAACCACCACGTTTTTTCTGTCCAGGCTGGACATCTGGACAAAATTGCTTGGGTGGAAATGGTGGCCTTCAGGTGTACTGTTTGGTAACCTATTTCCCTATTTGGTAACATAGTTTCCTGATTTGTAACATTTCTGTGTTCAGGAACCCTGAGGAGGGGAGAACCAACACAAGCTGGGCTGGGAGAGTCTGGAGGGTTTGCCCTTGGCCCTCGGTGGGAGAACCAGACGGTCTGTATTCCAATCTGCAGCTGAGTTCAGGGCAAGGAGAGGGGCCATGGAATGCCCCTGGATACAGGCACTTGCTCAGCTTTTGTCTGCAGAGGACACTAGCGAGCAGGGCTTTGTCTCGCCACCTTCACAAGGATGCCTTCGAACCAGCTCGCCTTCGAACCAGCTCTCCCCTGTAGAAGCCTTGGGGTCAAGGACTGCGCCTGGCCACAGAGCGCCTCTTTACTCCTTTGTATGCCGGGAGGGGAGGGATGTCCTGCTAGACTGATGCAATGATGCTGCGGAGCAGGAAACACGCGAAGCAATTATCTTTTAGTAGGTCATTGGCCTCCTTTGGGAGCCGAGAGCAGAGGGAGCGCGGGAGGCAGGCGGCCAGCACAGCTCCCCAGAGGCAGGGCGCGCGGTAGCTGCGCGGGTGATTAATGGTTCCGTCACTTTCCATGAATGTTGCTTTAAGCAGCCGTGCTCGAAATTGAGTGGGAACGAAATAAAACAACCCAGAATAAACGTTTCCTTCTATGCCTTACACGTTGCTGGAATCCAGAAATAGCTGCTCAGATCTATAATTTTAAATGGCATCATTCACGGCGCGTGAGCTGTGCCTGGGTCTGCGCAGGGCTGTTGCCGAGCGCCCAGGCATCATCGCTTTTTGTTTCGCTAAATTTCCGTGTACCTTGGGAGCTTGGAGACTTTGGTGGGTTTATGTTTTTGTTTTGTTTTTTGCTTCTCTACTGGCCACGGAAATAAAACTGATGCTTATGGAGAAAAACATAGCCTTTCCATGGGCACTAAAGAAAGCTGACCAGCCCGCGGGGAAAGAACAGGAAGGGGAGTGTGTCCGCAAAAATCATAGCCTGGAGTGGTGGCTGGGCAGGAACATGGCGAGAGCAGAGTCGCCAGCCCAGGGCTGCATGCCCCGGACAGCCCGGCCATTGCGAGGTCCTGGTCCTGGAGAGCACTAATCAGAAGCTGCCGCATGGTGGCATGGCAGGGCCCTTTGCTGCTAAGCACTTGCGCACCGTCTGGGGCACTTCTCTCCCTTGGATAGCCTGAGCTCTGGCTGCTGCGGGCTCCTAAACCTTAATGTCACATTCACCTTAATTGTGTTCCTGCTGGAAAAGACAGAGCACCTCTGGGTGGTGGAGATGGGGGCGCCCAGAAACAGGGACAGCTCCCAGCGCAGTATGTTGTCTGGAGCCAGGGGAGACAGGGAAAGTGGAGGGTGTAGGGCCACCTTTATCTACTCAGGGTTTCTTTCTAAGCAACAAGCAACCCCGAAATAATTGGGGGTTCTGTTGGGCAGAGAGGCAAGGTAGGTTTCTCACTTGGATTGGCTTTTTCCACCCCTAATGTTTACTGGACACCACCACCACACATCCCACCACACACACATGCATGCGTACACACATGCACACATGCACACGTATATACACACGCACATGTATCCACATGTACACACATGCACACTCACATGCACACACACACGCATGCTGCGCTCACATATCGCACACACACATCCCTCACACCCCAGTGTCTGTCTAGTTTTTATCAGAACATGTAATAATAAGCAGAGATTCTAAGAAGTACCTTGTTGGGGTGGGGGTCCTGGGCTGAGACAGGCCTGTCCTCTGCAGGCTATGAGCCAGGTTCCAGACACCGTTCTGAAATACACTATTATCCACTGTGTGAGGCCAGGAGTCAAGGACAATTGTTATTCCCGGTTCCTGAGGAGGAGGGGCAGGTCACAGAGCAAAGCACAGAATCAAGAGGCAGAGGGGGTGAGGGAGGATTTGAACAAGAACTATCATGGTTTTCATGGGAAGGAACGGGAGAGGCAGGGTTAACAGACTAAAATGGCTTAGAGTGGGCTTATTGGACAAAGTTGAGAAGTTTCTGGGGCCTGGGGCCTGTCCCCTTGGGGTGATACTTAGCTCTGGGGCGCGGAAGCAGGGTAATGGACAGGAAGAGTCCGCTAGTAAGTGAATCATGGAGCTGCAGGAGAGACTGTGGATTGGTCATCTTATGTGTGAAGATGTTCTCTCGAGAGATGTCTCTCTCCTCTAGGAACCGGCCAGTCCACGGGTCAGCAAAGTCCCAGGTGTCAAGTTGTTAGACACGTGGTCAATACACGTGCACATGCACTGTCCAGCCAGAACCAATAGATGAGCTGCTTCGGGCTTCCCATGTGAACTGGCTTGGTTTAAGACATGTGTTGGGGAGGGAGAAAGTCTCTGTGGGAGGGGAAAGAATTTGACTGAGCAGCCAGAAATGTGCCCCGTGTTGGCTAGGGGTGAGGTTGGGGTACAGGCAGAGAGCCAGGCCCAGATAGGGCCAGTGATGCAAGAGGTTTGACTGGAAAACAAAAACAAAACAAATCGGGATATTCAAATAAGACCCAAGTTGGCTGCTGAATGCCAAGTGCTGGCATGTGGATTCTGTTCCTTAGAAGCTGGACTGCGTTGTTTGGGCCTCTGGGGGCTTCTCCTAATGAATTCAGACACTCACACAGAATGCCTATGCCGTGCCATACATCACCATCAGAGAACTTAATTAACAAGTGAGGGGCTGATGTCAATTTTTCTGGATTGGAAAAAGATTTCCACTGTGGCTGGCTTGAAAATATCCTGCCTCCTGAGCATGCAGGTAATGTCAGCCAAGTGGGAGGGATGCCAGGGACGCCAGGGGATGGCCATGACCCACTGCAAGAGGTTCTGAGCCTTTGAGACCTGGCAGAACACAGGGTTCGAACAGGATCCAGAACTGCCAGATCTTCCTCATTTTCAAGTAAGGCTGCAAGTCCAGAGTCTTTTTGTGAAGGCAGCTGGGTCGCATGTATTCATCTGGCTGCATGTTAGCCAGGTCTCCCCACTCTTAGAGACCCGAGTGGTCTACCTCTCTGCATCAGGAAGTCACCCCCCAACTCAGCCATGGGAGTCCGAGAGGAAATGAAACCTTCACAAAGTAGATCTAAATTGAGAAGTGGAGGCCTGCTAGGTCAGAGGCCGGGGTTTATTCTGGCATCTAAAGCCCTTCCCTGGGGGTCACTATGGGGGCCACCCCTGCCTGTCGCATGTGCATGTTGCACTCGTGGAAAGCACAGATTCTTTCATTTATGCTGTAGAATGTAGAGTGTTTGCTGCATGTCAGGCCAAGACACATATCACACATGGAAGCAGACACTGGAGGCAACACTGTCTCAGATTACATTGTCATCAACTATGTTTTTCAGCAAGATGACAACCCAAAGGTGCTGTGATCAGTGGCTTCTTTTTGCTGTCTCTGTGGTGGGTATAGTCTTGGTGAGGCAGCAGGAAACACTGGTGATGGACAGAGTAAGTGGGCGGGGCTAGCAAGGCTCTCCAGCCCACCCATCTGGTTCTCTCTGCCGTCCCAGCTGGGAGAGAGCTCAGTGGTCAGAGCTGAGCCTCTTGGTCCTGGGGGCTTCCCAGTGCCCGTGTGCAGATGTGAATTGCAGGTGGTAGGGCCTGGTTTACCAGACAAGATGTCCACTGTAATGACCATAGCGAAAGCTACAACATGATCACAGCATTCAAAAAGGAAGTTCAGCCAGCACGAAGACAAATAGAATTTTTGTGAAATGCACTGACAGGATGATGGCACCATGACTGGGTCTGAGAGTTTTTTAATGGACTTTACAATTATCCAGCAAGAATTGGGCTATATTCTACAAACTACCAGTCTCATGTGCCCTGTGTGCTGTGGTTCAGTGTGTGCCTGGCAGATAGCATGGACAGCAGGGTGGGGTGATGTGGCCATACTCCCTGCAGAGTGCTCAGGGAAGCACTGAGCACACAGCAAAGGAGTCTGCGCTCATAGTGCTCCCCACTGTGTACTGGTCTCCATGCTCATCTTCAGCACACAGCTAGACCAGGTGTGAATTCTGGATACCTTATCCATTAAAGTGCCATGGAGTCTGGGCCAGAGAGGGGTTAGGCACTTGCCTGGTACATGAGGTACCAAGTACCACATAGTGTTTTTGAGCACTGTCAGGAATGATCCCCAAATTCAAAGCCAGTAATAAACCCTGAGCAAAACTCGATTCAACTCTCCAAAATGAGAAGAAAGTAATATAAAAAATCATGGTGTTCTTTTGTAAAAAAAATTCACATAAAGACAAACTTAAATATAAACTTTTCAGGTGTGCGGTGGAGTTATTGTATCACTGTATCACTGTCTTCCCGTTCATCATCGATTTGCTCGGCGGGCACCAGTAACAGCTCCATATGTCCTGTCTCATGCAAGTAGAGCCCAAGGGCACCTGCTTGTTCCAGGAACATAAAGAGCCTCAAACCATTCCATCAGGTCATGGGAATTGTTACTGGTATTTGGCATATCCAAATCATATTTTGATTTGGAGTTATTGTACTCCCTACAATAAACCAATGTTACCTCTCTGAGAAGTCAGTTTAGGACTGGGGGTGTAGCTCAGTGGCTGAGCACTTGCCTTGCATGTATGAGGCTCTAACTTCAATCACCAGCAGCGCACACATGAAATCAAATTTCTTACTAAATATATATCCTATGAAGAATCACTATGGCCCTTCCCTCCTTGCCTTATTGCTGGCTAGCCTGGCTTCACTGATGTATGTGAATCTCAGGTTTGTCCTACCTGTTTGATAATGCCCCTGACATGTGGCTGTGTGGCATGTGGCACCCAGGCATGTGTACATGTGTGGGAAATGTTCTACGTACATTCACATTAAGGTCAGAGACTGGAATTGAACACAGAGCAGCTAGCGTGTGTGGGGCTGAGGTACCAGCTCTGACAGTGCTGCTTCTGTGAGACCTGCAAACAAGGGCGCTGGGAGTCAACGCTGGTGCCCCTTTTAAACCTCTCTGAGACGGATTTAATGTCCATTCTCCCCAATCACTGACAGTCCTGTGGCAGATGTTCATACCGTTAGAGCGGCATTAGCAGGATGTGGAGGCGCCCTTCTATGAAACTGTAGGGGACTTAGGGGCTGAGAGCAATGGTGTGGGGCAGGGAGCCATAGTGGTGTGTTATGGGGCATGGGGTTTGCTTTGTCTCCTTTAGAAATATGTTCCATAATATTGCTCCTGTCCTATTAATTATGTCACTGACTTGGTAACACTGAATAATTAATGATAGTGGGCCTCTCAGGCTCTCAAATGCCCTGTTGAATATTAAGGAGTCAGAATTATTGTGTTCAATTGAAATGTGCCTTTAAAAATATCCCGAGGACAGTGATCAAGATACAAAGACAGTTCACAGAATGGGAAAGAATATTCACCCAATCCCCATCTGATAAGGGATTAATATCCAGGATCTATCAGGCACTGGTAGAACTTTACAAGAAGAAAACAGCCAACCACATCAAAAAATGGGGAGAAGAAATGAACAGAAACTTTGACAAGGAAGAAATTCGGATGGCCAAAAGACATGAAAAAATGCTTATCTTCACTAATCATCAGAGAGATGCAAATCAAAACAACAATGAGATACCACCTCACACCACAGAGACTGGCACATATCCATAAGAGCTGTGGTACTGGTGTGGATGTGGGGAAAAGGGGACACTCATTCATTGTTGGTGGGAATGTCAACTGGTACAGCCTTTTTTGGAAAACAATATGGGTATCCTTCCAAAGACTAGAAATTGAGCTCCCATTTGACCCAGCCATACCACTCCTGGGAATATACCCTGGGAAGCCAAAAACACACAGCGGAAACACCATCTGCACTTTTATTTGTATGGCAGCACTATTCACAATAGCCAGAATCTGGAAACAACCAGAGTGCCCGAGAATCGATGACTGGATAAAGAAACTTTGATACATCTACACAATGGAATACTATGCAGCTGTTAGGAAAAATGAAGTTATGAAATTTGCCTATAAATGGATGGACATGGAGAGGATCATGTTGAGTGAAATCAGCCAGAAGGAAAAAGACAGATATAGAATGACTGCATTTATTTGCATGATATATATCATCATTTTTATATATACATATATATGTATATATATCATGCAAATACATATATATGTATATATGTATCATGCAAATACATATATATGTGTATATATATATATATGATGTATGGATAGAGATAGATAGACAGACAGATCAGACAGACAGGCAAGCAGGCAGGCAGGCAAACAGACAGACAGACAGATAGTATGATACCAATATCCAAGGTCAGGCAAAACATGGATCAGGAGGTCTTGTCAAAAGTGGAATCTACCACAAACATGTTGGAGTCAGAGGTTAGGTAAGACAGAGAAGGGAACAGTGTGCTAATAATTGTCAAAAGTGATAATACCAGCCTAGAACTGAGCGTTGAATACAGGCAAAAAGATACACATGATAACCTCTAGTTGTATGTATTTGCAATCCACAATGTGTAAGAGAAGGAATAGAGAAGAGAGAAAGATAAAAGAGAAAGAGAGAAAAGAGATAAAGAACCTGCCATAGAGGCAGGCTAGGGGAAGTGGGGGAGGGGAATCGGGGACATTGGTGGTGGGAAATGGGCACTGGTGGAGGGGATGGGTGTTGGAACACTGTATGACCAAAACTCAAACATGAAAATCTTTGTAATTGTATAATCTCACGGTAGTATAATAAAATATTTAAAAAATAAAAATATCCCGAGGTGGGAAGGGTAATTTCCAGAGGCACTGAAAAGCTTTCTCTTGGCCTGTCTTCAGGAACTTTCGATACCACATTATCTTAGCCCTGCTTTTAGGACGCTCAGTATTCCATCTCCAGAGGGATTTTAAAGCCTTATGGCTGCTTGACATTTTAACTTGGAGAGTGAAATTGCCTGTTGGAGTTCAGTAAAATTTGTGTCTACCTGATTCTCTCCAGCCGGAGGCAGTTTAGGCCAAAAGCCAAGGGAAGAGGTCAAGATCATCACACACCAGACACAGGCCCTGCGGCTCATGCCTCACCTGGCCACGGTCATTGCCCTGACCTTCGTCAGCAGGTGAGAGCTATAGGGTGTTTCTTCAGGTGAGTGTGAGGCCCTGGCATAAACAGGGAGGGAAGGAGAGGCCCAGTTGGGTATGCTGGCCCTTCTGCTTCTCACCATAAGCAGGAAAGAGTGTTAATGGCAGGAGACAGTGTAAAGGGCTGATCTGTGCTTTGCATGCAGAAGGCCCTGTTCTCTTTCGCTTTAGTTTTCATCTTTGGGCCATACCCTGCAATGCTCAGGGCTTGCTTCTTGCTCTGTTCTCAGGGATCATTCCTGGCTGTGCTCGGGGAACCGTGTGGGATGCTGGAGATTGCACTCGGTTTTTTGGGGTGGGTAGGTAGGGTGCCTGCTGCAATGCAAGAGACCCACTCACCATACCATATCTCTCCTGGACCCCAGAGGCCCTATTCTATCCCAGGTGTCTCCAGGAACAAGCCAAGAGCACAGAGCAAGTAGTAGCCTCCCAAGCAATGCTGGGTATGGCCTCAAACCAAACAAACTCAAGTCTGTGTTGAAATCAGATCCTCAAGTTCAAAATGCTGTCCAAAACCTCCCTGTCTGTCTGCTGTCCAGCTGATAGGGTCCATAGGAAGTTGGCAGCGTTGCAACAGTCTTTCTCCAGAGTTTCTGGAACAGATAAGAACCATTCAACTTTCCTTGCCTTTGACAAAAATTCTAATTTACAGGAAAACTTGAAAATAGTAGATGTACCCAGGAGAGTGGGGGAAGTAGACAAGTTTGTCAGAATGAAATTAGGACAGCCAGGGGGTGGCCTTTGCCTATGTGAGACTCAGTTCTATCCCCCTCACTGGAAACAAAACATAGAAACCAAAGGGAAACAGTAGCAGCTAGGATCTGAGATGTGACTCAAGTGCCCGGGAATTCAGTTCTTAGCCCACCTGTACCCTGAGAATTGGTGGGTGGTCTTCCCAGCAGTAAAAGAGGGAAATGACAGTAATGGAGGCTGGGGAATAGCTTGGCAGGCAGGTGAATGCCTGGCAAGTTTGGGGACCTGAATTCAAACCCCAGCACCACACATAACGCCAGCACGGTTGGGTATAGCCTGAGTTCCCTGAGCACCAATGGGGGTTACCCTGCTGACACCCAGTGCCATATGACCAGGCCTAAGTCCTGATCTGGGAAGCTGTTGTTTAGGTCCTGCTAGGATTGATCCTCGGGCCCATTGAACACTGTGGGGGGGAGTACCCCTGTAGCTAATAGTTCTCTAAATTCACAGAACTTCACGCTTTACAGCAGACTCTCTGGGCTGCTGTTCCTGAAAGCTCTGGGTGGTTATCGGAGCAACTGTGTATCATAACCATTTCTTAGAGGTCAGATAATTAGGCCTCTTACCTTAGATCCCAGAGTTCGGTGTCAGTGAGGGAAGATTCTCCCTCTTCTCGGTAATCCTGCTTCTCAGTGTCACTTATAAGAAAGGATTTCCAAATAATGCAGAGTGCAGTTATTTGAGATTTGCCTCACTGATGAGTAAGCTGGTTCCAGGGTTTATAAGAGAAAGCAATTTGATTCTGGTTCCTGTGGCTCTGGGGATGCTTGACTGTTTACTTGACAGGTCTACTCTTTCTGTACTCAGAGCTGGAGCTGCAGAGTATATGAAGATCAAATACTGCAGATGGAGACCTAGTTAACAACTTTAGGCTCAGCCCATGCCACCTGGAAGAAATTGTAAATGACTCATGTCCGTCATCTTACCTAAATGTGCACTGAGGTTTAGTTTTATACAGCATACCAGTGCATAGATTTCCACTCAGTGAGTTTGGACAAGTGAGGTAGGTTTAATGTATGAAAGCTAACCAATATAACATACTGTATTAATAGAATGAATGATGGAATAATAATAAATAGAATAAATAATAGAATAAGTAGTAACAAATAAGAGAATAAGTAAAATAAATAAACCCCACATGGTTATCTCTATAGATGTGCACAAAGTGTTTTTTGCAAAAATTTAAACTGTTCCATGATAAGAGACATTCAGAGAGCAAAGCACTGGAAGGGAATTTCTGCCTCATAAAGTTATCCATACACCTAATTAGAAAAGTCCAGTTAACAGTAGGCTAGATGGTAAAGGATCGAGTGCTTTCCCACTAAGATCAGAAGCAGACAAGGATGCCTGCTCCCTGCTGTCTACTCAACACTGGATTAGGTGTTTTAGCAGAGACTTGCAGCAAGTCAAATAAGAGGCATGTAGACTGGAGATGAAGGACTAAAACTATCTTTGCTTATGACGACATGCTCTTGATTATGGAAAATCCAAAGGAATCCAATAAAATTTTTTTAGAGCTACTGTATTTCACTGCATACTCATCACCATTGCATAAGCACTGAAGCTTGTTTTTTTAAGTAATAATGGCACAACTTTTATTTTTATTTTTGGGCCTATTTATTTTATATGAGATACTCAGCTGGATAAAGAATTCTTGCTGAGGCATTCATTTCATTAAGTTTTTTACTATATCCCACCACTGCCTTCGGCTTGGAGGGTGTCTTCTGAGAAGTCTGCTGAAAGTCGAATGGTTGCTCCTTTGTATACAATTTCCTTCTTTGATCTTGCTGCCTGAAGAATTATGTCTCTGTCTATGGCATCCATTACTTTGACTAGGATGTGTCTTGGGGTCTTTCTATTGGGATCTCTTCTTGCTGGTACCGCGTCGGGCTTCTTGGATCTGGATGCCTTCATCCTTTAACTTCGGGAACTTTTCAGCCAGGATGTTTTTAACTGTTTTAATTTCCTTGGGGTTACTTTCCTGTCCCTCTGGGACTCCGATGATTCTTATGTTGTTCCACCGCCTGGCTTCATCCCATTGTTCTCTGTTCCGTTGCTGATCCATTTTCCGGTCTTTTTCCGTCTTATGTAGATCTCTGAGTGCTTTCTGCAGCTCATCTTCAGTCTCACTGATTATCTCTTCCGCTGCTGTCATCCTACTGTTGAGAGCCCCCTATTGTGTTTTTCATTTCATCTACTGAGTTTTTAAGCGATGATATTTCTATTTGCATGGTTCTCATTTCTGCTCTCATTTCCTCCCATAATTTATTGACTGCCCTTTCAACTGCTTCCTTTATGTTCTCCTGTATTTTATTGGACATCTGCTCCATTATTTTTGTTGAGTTCCTTAAGCATCCTACCAGTTTCTTCTCTAAATTCATTGTCAGAGAGATCATGCACATCTGCATTCTTTTTTGAGTCTTCAGGGTTGATTCCTTCATCTGTTCTTCGAACTGGGGATCTGTGTTGTTTCCCCATGGTGTTGCGGTGTTCAGGGATAGATTCCTCTAGTGTACTGTTTCTCTTTTTCTTGAGGGTATTACCTTCCCTTGGTGTTGAATTTCCTAGTATTTGTTTTTTAATAAGCAGCCGGCGTGAGCTGCCGCCCCGCCCAGCCAGCCGCACACCCCAGGGAGAATCTATATGAGATACTCAGGAGTTACTCCTGGATCTGTGCTTAGGGATCACTCCTGGTGGTGCTCAGGGAACTTATGTGCTGCCGGGAATTGAACCTGGGTTGGCTGCATTCAAAGTGACCACCGTACTATTTCTCTGGCTCTGTGTCACAGCTTTTAGAACTGCTTCACATAATGAGTTTAGCCTACATTTAAAATAAAAATATATTGGCATAAAATCTTCAGTAACTATGCAGTTAAATTCAATAATAAACAAGGCACCAATATAATGGTATATAAGGTTGATGCTAAAAAGCCAATTGCATTTTTGTAGCCTTGAAATGAGTATTCCATAAATAAAGAATAAACCAGTTCCATATGCAGCAGCATACAAAGAAAAAAGTAGATATGAATAAGTTTAACAAAACAAATCAAAGAAATATAAATATATCCAAAGTTACCCAGTGTTTAATATAAATATGAAGACAGTAATGTAAAGATGACAGTGCATCTCTAATTAATTTGTAGATCTTTATTAAATCAAATCTTTATTAAAATGTCTGTAGCCTGTTTTTCCCTGAAAATTGACAAAATGGAACAAAATGGACCCAGTATAACCAAGGTAATTCAGAACATGAATAAAATTTGATGACATAAAAATATGGAAGACAAATACATTAAAATTTGAAAAGTTACTGTAAACTTACAGTAATACAGTATTACTATAATGTTATAGTATTACAGTAATGTAGATTTCACAAAGGAACGCTATATAAATATGTCAACAGAATAGAATTGAGAATAAATAAATGAATTCCAAAATATAATATATTGCTAGTGAATTTTGGTTCAATGTGCTCAGTCAAAGCAGTGGTGAAAGAATTGCCTTTCAACATACGGCGTTGCCAGAGCTGGATAGATGCAAGTAGAAAAATGGAGTTGGGGGTCTGTAGCGACAGCCTAGCGGGTAGGGCATTTGCCTTGCACACAGTCAGCCCATGCCGGCCAGGGTTCGATCACTGGCCTCCCCATAGCCCGAGCACCGCCAGGAGTAATTCCTGAGTGCAGAGCCAGGAGAAACCCCTGAGCATTGCTGGGTGTGATCCAAAAAAGAAAAAAAAAAGAAAAAAAAAAGAAAAATGGAGTTGGGTACCCCCTCATGCCACATGCAGCTTTGAACTCAGAATGAACACAAACTCAAATCTAAGAGCTAAAACAATAAATTAGGGAAAACAGATGTGATCTTCAGAGTAATGGATTGGACAGTAGCTTCCTAAATATAGCAAAGGCATAAACAATACCTCAGGTAGCTGAGAAATGAAACACAACAGCCACTCATCAGTTTGAAGGAACAAGTGCCAACTGTTTGGACTTTCTATGATGCTGCAACTTATGTCACCCAGTAGGCAGTTTAAAATAAGCACAAGTTTACTCTCCAGCAGACCTGGAGTTCGAGTCTGAAATGGGCCTTTCTGATCCCAAAGCAAGGTGTCTGCAGGGCTGCATTCCCGCTGGAGGCTTCTAGCAGAATTCATTTCCTTGCTTCTCCAGCTTCCTCAGCTCCCTCTGGCCCATTGCCTCTTCTCTTCATCATGGTCAGCAATGACTGGCAGAGCCTTTCTCATGCTGTCTAGCCTTACTGAGTCCTGGTCTCAGCTTCTGCTCTGGCGGTTATTCATCAGGACCTTTTCAATGACAATGAGTGGGATGCACTGCCCAGGAGAATGCCCTCTGCAATCACATCTGCAAAGTCCACTTCCCCATGTGATCCCGTGGCAGGGGGCCACATCTTCTTCTGTTCTGGGGACAAGGACCTGGATGTCTTTATGATATAACTCAGCTCAGAAATTTTAGTGAATGTGGAATTAAAGGAATGGAAAATTCAAGATGTGAAACTTTAACTTTCCCTTTTTTCCCTCGTGAGGGGACTGGGGCTCAAGGGTGGAAGAAAATAATGGGATCCTATGTGCAGAGACGACAATGGAGAGAGTTATGTCAAGTGTTCATGTTATGTGGGGACCAAGGTTCAAAGACACAGGCCTCTGCGGTGGCTGCAGGAAATGTCGGCTAAGGGGAAGAAGATGCTTTCTGAACAGAGAATGGTGTGGAGGGAGCCCTGAGAAGAGTCTTTTTTTTTTTTTTTTTTTTTTTTTTTTGGTCACACCCAGCAATGCTCAGGGGTTTCTCCTGGCTCTGTGCTCAGGAATTACTCCTGGTGGTGCTCGGGGGACCATATGGGATGCTGGGGATCACAAGGCAAACACCCTACCTGCTGGGCTATCGCTCCGGCCCCAGAAAGAAGTCTTTGGGGCACGTGGAGTCTCTGGGTATGAGGAAGGGTTTGCTCTGCCTTGCCCCAAGCACGGCTGTGCTTTATGAGTCACACGCCTCTATGTGTCCTCCAGGTATGCCGGAGCCCTCCTGGACAAGGACGTCTTTCAGGGGAAGGAGTTTATCAACAGCCGCCCTCTGCAAGCCCCTGGTGGCCGGGCTGAAGGCCTACAGCACGTGGGAAAACATCAGCTGCTTGCAGGATTGTCGCGAGTGTACTGGAGGCATGGTGAGCCCTCGTCCATGTCAGAGCAAAATTGGTATAGTGCTGTGGGGCCAACATGCAGAGAAGGGCCACGGTGCCCTGGGGTAATCATGGCTGTTCTTGGAAGCTGGAGGGAGTCAGTGTCCTCTTTTCTCTGTAGCGCCACTCTGTGCACTTCCGGTCAGTGGTTCTCTGGAGTGCCTTGGCTGCAGTGCTGGGGTGTTTGGGCTACATGGTAAATCTGGAGCAGAGTGGCTGAGGGTCAAGTGGTCCAAACTCTGGTTTAGTGGGTTTTTTATTTGGGGGGGTGTGGGGTGGGGTGGTGGAGCCAGGAGTTAAGATTATGTGAGACTGTTGGGACAGTGACTGGTAGGGGTCTTCCATAGTCGGCCCGTACAGTCCGGAGGCACTGCTGAGGTCGAGTAAGGTGACACACACATGAGCAGCAGTGAGTGGTGAAACGAGAATGGAGCAAGTTTAGGTGGGAACTGGGGATGTCTCTCAGGCAAGAGCGGCTCTGGGGGTGCTGGGAAGTCTCAGGTATTGTGGTCAGCAGGTGCAGCCCCAGGGTCAGCTCAAAACAGGGTCTTGCTTCCCTCGTGACTCCTTGTCAAGCTTCTTCATGGCTGACTGCCCCAAGTCATGGCATGTGCCAGCAAGTGCTCTGGGTCCTTGGTGACTGTATGTGAAATCAGCACTTGGAGCCCTGCATGTGCTGGTGTTGTACAGCCCAGGCAGCTGTGCTTTTGTGGCTGGTTGTACCCACCACTGCAGGTCCCACGAGCTCCCTCCTCTCCTCATGCCCAGGATGCAGTGTCCTATGACATCATTTGCGTCCAGAGTGCCATTGGGCCCAGTCCACGATGCCCACATCCTACAGAGTCCAGAGCTTGAGGCCCGTGGTCTGCTGCCCAGCTGCTAGAGCCCTGTAGTCTGCCTCTCCTGGCAGTGCCCACTGCTCTGTGCTCTGCTGGCTCCTTTGTTCTCCATCCTTATACATAGGTGCAAACTGCTGTCCTCTCCTGCTGTCCCTCTGAATGTGGATATGGGGACTGGAAGAGGAAGTTACCTGCCTAGTGTCCCCTTTTATTGCTTACTCACCCCCACCTTTAGCTCTTCCTCCTGCCTGATAGCTCTTGCTCACAAGTCCAAGATTTAAAGTGACCAGTTGGTGAGCTAGATTACCCTCTCAGCCTCTGCCTTATCCACTGCAACACTCTACCCTGCCTTCATGTGCTCTCTACCCCCACCCCTGCTTTCCTCATGGCCATCACATTGGCCTTCTCACACCACTGTGGAGCCTTGTTCATCCTCAGCTAGAGCAGAGTCTGCACAGGAACATCTAGCCATTGCCCGTGCCCTGGTCTCCAGTGTCCCTGCCTGGTTATGGCCCATTTATTTCCCAGCCAAGCCCCCCACCTACCTTGTTCAAGAAGAGATGTGAGTGGAGCAATATCCTCCAGGCTGGATAGTGTCTCCATCTTTCCTTCAGGGGCCCTGCTGACCCCCAAAGCTGTGCTTTTTAGGTGCAGGGACCCTGGCCTTCATCCTGCTTTTTCTCTTCTTCCGAGACAAAGGACCTTCAGCCCCTGCATCCACTCACCATCCAGCACAGAGCTATTTGCAGTCATGAGTTTGTTGAAGCGAAACCACAGCGCCTCGGTGTTTGGAGTCCCAATGTCTAAACAGTTTCTTCTTCTGGTGGGGCGCCTCTGAGAATGGGGAGGTGTGGACTCAGTCAGGAGGACTGATGAAATGAAAGGGAACACAGTCTGCTTTGTGACTGAAGGCTTAGTTTGGAAACCCCATATTCCAGCCCTTACTTAGGGTTCGTGGAGCTAGGTGTGTAGGAGCTTAAGATGGCGCTTCTCTCTCGACCTCAGTTTCTCGGAATGAAACAAACAAGCTTTCCTTGGCTTGCTTGCATGCTTGCTTGCTTGCTTGCTTGCTTCCTTCTTTCCTTCCTTCTTTCCTTCCTTTTCTTTCTTTATGGAATCACCATACAGTTGACCATTACAAAGCTGTTCATGATTCAGTTTCAGTCATACAGAGTTCCAACACCAGTCCATCCACCAGTGCACATTTCCCAATACCAATGTGCCCCCTTTCCCTCCCACCTACCCCCACAACATGCCTCTGTGACAAGCTTTCTTCTCTCTCTTTTTCTCTCTCTCTTCCTCTTTCACTCTCTCTCTCTCTTTTGCACATTCTGGTTTGCAATACTGACATCGAAGGGTTATGTATATCCCTTGACCTACTTTCATTACTCAGTTCTAGTCTAGCATTACTATTTCCAATTGTTATTGTCAAACTGGTCCCTTCTCTAACTCACCTACCCACTTCCCTTCCCTTTGTGGCTGGTGTTGTGATTTCCATGGGTGACACGCACCCACTGGGGCTATTCTCAGGGGTTACTCCTCTGATGGTAATGCTCATACTTGTGCATTGTGTACTTGTGTACAAGGGGTACAAGGGGTCTCACTGAGCTATGACACTTGATTGCATTCCCATTATAGTGCTTTGTGAGAAATACAAAATATATACTGGCCACAATGCTGGAATGCCTTCAGTGGAGGCACTTGTCAGGGGGTCACATATTTTAGTTGCAGTGCGTGCACATACCTGCCTTGTGTACCAGAAATTACACACTGTTGCTGGTTCTGAGATGGCAGAGCTACCAGACTTGATATATCATGCGGGCAGAAATTCAATGTGTGACCTTGGGCAAACATACATATCACTATCACTATCACTATCTTCCCGTTAGTCATCGATTTGCTCGAGTGGGCACCAGTAACATCTCCATATGACTTGTCTGATGCAAGTAGAGCCCAAGGGCACCTGCTTGCTCCAGGAAAATAAAGAGCCTCAAACCATTCCATCAGGTCATGGGAACGAGGTCTATGATTGTTACTGGTATCTGGCATATCAAATACAACACGGGTAGCTTGCCAGGCTCTGCCGTGTGGGTAGCATACTCTTGTAGTCATCTCAAAATCCATAAAATTCCTTTTATGAGACAAAAAAATAGTGCGTTATTGCCTCATTATTGCAGTATGTTCTCATATTAAAAAATAAGTTTTCTATTACTTTAAGTACTTCTAGCCACCAAGCCATGCCCTGCACCCTGTTCAGATTAAAAGGGTTGCACTGTATGGGTTGCCGAGTGTGCAGTGCTTTACATGTGAATTTAGGAAGCAGCAGTTGACATCACTCTGATACGCCTTGCCTGGGATAAAAAAAAAATACCACCTGTTCTTTGCTGTTGTCAAAGTTGCTGCTGAGTTTGGCAGAGTGCAGCAGGCCTTGGATAGAATCCAAGCTGGGAGAACTCAGAGAGATTAGAGTCGGGGCGGAGGGCTTAAGAGAGTCATTTCAGGTTCTTAAATGATAAGTGAGAGTCTTCCACATGGGTGGGAGGAGCAGCCAGGCAAAGAACCCCCGCACTTGGGAGAAAGATATGGGAGTGTATGGCACGTACACAGAAACCAGAATCAGGCATCTAAAGGGTTGGGTAGAAGGGGCTGTAGAGAAAAGGATCAGAGAGAGAAAGCCAGGGTTAAACCCAGGTGACGGGACTGATCAGAGCTGCCCAAGGCTCAGGTGTGCTGTCTGACCTCAGATCAGTGAGGTGCAGCAGATGCAGACCATAGGCAGGAAGCCTTTGGCACAGTGCCTAGTTCATACTACGTTTTTGCTAACATTAGCAAGTTGGGTTTTTTTTTTTTTTAGGGGAGCTATTGGGCCACACTTGGAGGAGCTGCTCAGAGGTTATTCCTGGCTCTGCGCTCAGGAATTACTGCTCCTGGTGATACTCAGGGGACTCTGTGGGGTGCTATGGATTGAACCTAGGTCAGTTTCATGCAAGGCAAATGCCCTTGTACTAGGTCTGTACGAGGTCTCTCCCTCAGGCAATCATGCAAGGCAAATGCCCTTGTACTGGAGACAGTACTAGGACTCTCCCTCAGGCAAACTCATTCGACCATGACCCAAAGTAAAAGCTACACATTTTGCTATTACCCTGCATTCACAAACATGCATATATTAAATAAAATTTATTTTATGAGACAACTATTGCCTAGCTATTGTGATGTGCTCTCCTATTCAAAATTTTGTTTTGTACTTTAAGAAAAGGTAGCTATGATGATAGCATGACTAGTATGCTACTGCTTGTATTTCCCAGACACAGCCCTGACTCACTGATCAAAGGCAAAATTTCATACTAGAGTTTCTGTTACAGGTTAGCAGAGTGAGTCAATAGAAATGCCATGAGGCCAGGACTTCAGGAGAATACATTTTCTGGGTTAGCTACGAAGTGGCTTTTGGAAGACCAAAATCTCAGATAGTTTAATTTTCACCACATTGTTACTGATTTGGGCCAGTATTATAGCACTATGCATTGTTACTAATCTGACCTTTGGGATTTAAGATTACTTGTGCTCACTTCGGCAGCACATATACTGAAAATGGGGTTTAAGATTACATGTTTGAAAATGAAAAAGAAATAAAGGCCTGGGATAGGACACCTACAAAAAGTGATCCGTTCTTCCTCCCTGCTTGATATGTCTCAGCTGTAAGTGAAAGAATCAATACACAGCAGTGTTTTTAGATAAAAGTTTAAAGGTCCCAGCATGGTTATGCCTAAATAGTGCCCTAAGACTATGCACAAATTAATGTTTCTATAGAACTTGGTGGTTGGTTTGAATTATCATTCTGTGTTAGGAAGTCTTAAAGTCTTAAAGTCTTAAGTTGGCTGTTTATACAGGCACCTCAGCAGTTGTTAGTTTCCTTGAGTGTTAGGTTACATGTTCCAATTGTGACATTTGGTTGTTTAGAGAACATCCTTAGAGGCTGGAGAGATGGTAGAGTGGGTGATGCTTCCTTGCATGCAGATACCCATTACTGTGTATGGTCCCCTGAGTACACCGCCAGGAATGATCCCTAAGCCCAAAGCCTGAGCACTGCTGGGTGTGGCCCTCAAACAAAAACAAAACATCCTTAGTAGTGATGCAGATAGACTATAAATAAATTGAGATCTTTTGAAATTAAATCGTGTTTTGATGATTTAACTATTTATCTATTTAACTATTTACTCCACCCAGCAGACCAGCCTATCACAGCCCGGCTCGCCCAGCCGCAAGCGGCCGCGTGGTTCATCAATAAATGCTGGATTTTGAGATGACTACAAGAGTATGCTACCCGCACGGCAGAGCCTGGCAAGCTACCCGTGTTGTATTTGATATGCCAGATACCAGTAACAATTATAGACCTCATTCCCATGACCTGATGGAATGGTTTGAGGCTCTTTATTTTCCTGGAGCAAGCAGATGCCCTTGGGCTCTACTTGCATCAGACAGGTCATATGGAGATGTTACTGGTGCCGCTCGAGCAAATCGATGACTAACGGGAAGATAGTGATACAGTGAACTATTTATAAGCTCTAGTTTTTCAGCCTCTCCTTTTTCCTTTTCCTGCACAGTCTCATGTTTTCTGTTTATATAAACTCAGGGATAATTGAAATTTCATACAAAAAAAAAAGAATTTCCACCCCCTAAAATCAGATCATCAAATCAACAATACTGGTTGGAACTTTTGCAATTCAAGTTTATAATGGAGCTTTCATAACTCATGTATATGCAAGTACATCTTTGATTTATTGACTTCTGATTAGGAGTCTTTATTTTTCTTTTTTGGGCCACACCCAGTGATGCTCAGGGGTTACTCCTAGCTTTGCACTCAGGAATTACTCCTATGCATGCTCTGGGAACCATATTGGATGCCAAGAATTGAACCCAGATCGACCGCATTCAAGGCAAATGTGCTACCCGCTGTGCTATTGCTCCAGCCCTATGATTAGGAGTCATTGTCTAGGTGTAAGTCAGTGTACTAGGTACATGTTCCTTATCCGGGAACTGGATTATTTTGAGGGCAAAATCCTAAAAACTGTACATGGAACTAGTACATCCTAAAGTGTTAGTCAATCCTAGGAGTAAGGAGCTTCTCTATGAAAAGAGACAAGAATTAAGGGACTTCTGTTTCTCACCAAGAATGGGCACTGGCAGCAGATATACCATCCTGAGTGAATAACCAAAAATGGACAAAATTTATGAACTAAGCAGTTTGTGAGACACTGGGCATCAGCAATAGTGATTTCTAGGAGAAAGAAAATGGACTTTTTTTTTCTAGTCTACAAACTATATTCTAGTCTTCCGGGCACGCTG
This sequence comes from Cryptotis parvus, assembly GCA_021461705.1. NCBI lineage: Eukaryota > Metazoa > Chordata > Mammalia > Eulipotyphla > Soricidae > Cryptotis > Cryptotis parvus. The sequence continues at coordinate 27,111 of JAJIBD010004317.1, forward strand.
CACTGTGAAGGGCTCCTTGCACAGGAGTCACCCAGCGATGATCAGGGGTTACTCCTGGCTCTGCACTCAGGAATTACTCCTGGAGGTGCTCAAGAGACCATATGGGATGCCAGGGATCGAGCCCGTGCTGGCACAGGCCGGCCACGTGCAAGGCAAACACCCTCCCTACTGGGCTATTGCTCTGGCCCCATGAGAAATGTTTTAAAAACAGATTTGAAGTTAAAGGATAGAAAAAAAATATATATATATATATATATACCGTGTTATCCCTCATTGAATAAAGCTGGAGTGATTTAATATATGACAAAGATATTTTCAAAGTGAAGAATATTGCCAGTATGACACCATTTTATAATAACAAAAATTTATAGCATTTATCTGACATTATCCTTTGGGTTGTCTTGTGAGTTTTCTGTCTTCTTTCATGCACTCTGTTCTTCCAACTACCAACAGTTGCTCAGAATTTTTGCTAGCCCATTCCCAATTTCCATTACTCTGCTATGATTTTCTCTATAAAACCATTTGTTTTCAACAAAGTTTTATAAAACTATCATTGTAAAGAGTATATAATCATCATCATCATCATCATCTTAACTCCAATAAAAACCCTAGGATATGGTTAATTTGGTTACTTCTCACTTTGTCAATGTGGACAAGACTTTATTCAGGAGGAAACTGAGACCTCCTTAGTGTATTCCAGTATCCCACTCAGGAGAGCAAAAATCACCAGAGTTGAATAAAACAGAACTGTATAAAACCGGAGAGGATGAAATCTCAGCAAAGCTCTCCAACCGCGGATGATAAGGCTATCGGCAAACACACACTGACCATTTCTTTCATGTTGGACACAGAGCTGCTGTTTGCTGTTTAGAGATATAAGCCAGCTGGGGAGTGACTGAGTCACTATATTTTAAATATTTCACAAGAGAACACTGAAACAATTATAAGTGTTTGTAAGTTAAAAAATTTTTTAAAGTGGTATGATGCCTAACCCGTGGTTATTTAGTAGACTGTCTCCAAAGGAATTCCTGAGGGAGATTCAGCACCACTTCATTTATCGAACATTGACCATTCCTTGGAATGAATCCAAGGCCTGAAATAAACAAAACAGTGCTCTGGAAATCCCGTGGAGATAACATGAAGTTCATGTGCTAAGAGCACAAGTCCTTACTCCACTCCCTGGTCAGCCTCTTCTGAAAGCCTGCACCTACTTGTTGACCCTTACACATGGTTCCTGGTTTCATGGATGTACTGCAGAGTAGTGTGGATGGAAGGGTTCCCAGTAGAGGCAGTCAAAATGCCGGGGAACCAAAAAGCTGAAAGTATTAGAAGAATCAGCCTCAAGGGTTCAAGAGCATAGTTAACCCCCCCACACAGCCCAGAAAATTGAAACTCTTCTGGATCAAGAAGTCCCCACCAGTGTTGGCATAGGTGCAGGGAGAGAGGGACCCTCATTCGCTGCTGTTGGGATTGTCAATTGGTCCAGGATTTTGGGAAGGCAATATGGACAGTCCTCAAAAAAAATAGGAATTGAACTTTCCTGCAGTCCAAAAAATTCCACTCCTGGCAAACAGGGGTCCTTTCAAAAACAATGCAGAAAAGACGTCTGCACTTCTATGTTCGTTGCAGCACTAGTCAGAAGAGTCAAAATCTGGAAGCAACCCAAGTTCCTGAGAACAAATAACTAGATAGATAAACAGTGGTGCATATACACAATGGAATACTACTTGGTCATAAGAAAAGATAAAGTTCTGCAATTTTCTTATACATGAATGGATCTGGAGTATGTGCTGAGTAAAGTGAATCAGAAGGAAAGACAGACTAAATCATCTCACTCATATATGTGACAAAAAGAAACATAGTGAGGAATAATTAATGCTGAAGGCAATATAAATGTAAGTGAAGAGCAGAACTGACCCTTAGGAGGAAGCTTGCCACTGTCTGGGAGGAGGGAGAAGTCAGGGAAAGGGCCACTGCATCAATGATAGAGAAACGTGGTCAGTCAGGGTGAGAACTGGATGCTGAAAGAAGGTTAGGTGAATGAATACTCTTATCAGTAACATTATTGTGAGCCCTAGTGCATAAGAGGGGGAAAGGGGAAAGAAGACAAAGAAAAGAAAGCACCTGCCTTAGAGGCAGTCTGGGGGGATGGGAGGGAAACTAGGACATTGGTGGAAGGAAGTGGACACTGGTGAAGGGTTTGGTGTTGGAACATTATACACCTGAAGCTCAGTCATGAGTAAGCATAACTTTGTAATTCATAGCGATTCAATTAAAAATAATAAAATAAAAATTTAAAAGTCCTCCAGGAAAAGTGGGTGCTGACAGATAAGCAGGCTGGTGTGAAAAGGTTGGCTATGTAGAAGTGACCCTCAACCCTGGACATTGCACTTTTATCCTTCCCTGGAATGAGATAGATGATACTTGTTTAAATGTTTCCACAACAGGGGCCGGAGTGATAGCCCAGTGGGTAGAGTGTTTGCCTTGCATGCGGCGGCCCATGCTGGCCCGAGTTTGATCCCTGAAATCCCATATGGTCCCCCGAGCACTGCCAGGAGTAATTACTGAGTGCAGAGCCAGGGAGAAACCCCTGAGCAATGCCGGGTGTGACCCAAAAAGCAAAAAAAAAAAAAAGTTTCCACAACAGTCCCCTGGACATGTATAGCTCCAAATCAATAACTAGGTCAGCTTGACTTGGATCTCATATGGCAAAGACCATTTTGCTCCCCATCCAATTTCTTAAGAAGGAACAGATCCAAGTAAAATCCTGGCTGGTGTCTGAGCCATGTGAAGCTAGTGATGCTTGTGGAGGAGTCTAAGTCTGAAGGTCACGGGTGCATCTGGAGAGGATTATCTGTGTGGGCAGAGATGAAGCAAGATGGACTTAGTAACTAGGTAGCAGACTGGAAGGAAGGGATACAGGGACATTATGTGCTCAGAAAGGATCTAAGACCATATCTGGACACTGCTTGAGAATAGACTGACTCGATCAAACAGCTGACCCCAGTGGAAGGACCTTCTCAATGATTGCTTTGACTTTCATCTGTTCAACTGAATTCTAATTTTTCTTGGGCACTCATGGGTCCCTAACCAACTCTCTCCAGTTCTATTTGATTCATCAGAGAACACTTTGGATTGGGAACTATTAGAATCCTAGCATTCTGGGACTCCAGATTAGGCTCTAGGTTCATTCTCATTTATACTGAAGCATTATGCTTTTTGATCATTATTTTACAAATAAAATTGATACTTCAACTTTGAAAGAAACTTTCTCCAAAATGAAAGGAGTCAGCCTTTATTTTTTTTTCATTTTAAAATTAGTTTTTATTTTTTTGTTGTTTTTTTTTTAATTTTTTATTATACCACAGTGAAACATACAATTACAAAGGTGATCATAATTGGTTCTTGGTAATACAGTATACCAGCACCCATCCCTCCACCAGTGCCCCATTTCCACCACCAATGTACCCCACCCCTCCTGCCCACCCCCATGCTGCCTTAATAGCAGGTACCCCAGTTTCCTCTCTTTCTCTCTCTGTCTCTCTCTCTCTGTCTCTGCATCTCTCTGCCTCTTATTTTACACATTGTCAGCCTTTATGAAAGACATTTTTTTTTGAAAGACATTTTAACGTTTGACTCCTTGCTGTTCTCCAAGTCCCTACTAGATTAAGTGCTAGGATGTATATAGAAGTGACCATCTTTATCGCCCCATTAGTCCTAATGAGTAGGAGTATTTATCCTTATGATTTCCTGTAGTTGGAATAATTAAGACCAAGAGTGAGATCTCACAAAAGCCAGAGACTGGAGTCCTAATCCAGGTTTCCCAAAGAATTAAGACTCAGGTTCAGGTTCATGATTCAAGAGGGTTGGGATGGGAGTCAGGAAATGATGACTGTTTATGGCCCTGGTTTCTGTTTGAAGCAACATTTTATATCATTCTCCTGTTTAGCTTTAAAAAGAATCCTCAATTTTAAACAGGTCTCAGTGTTTTGCCGTTAATCTGTGGTTACTGGAAAAAATCATCTCCCAGTGGGAAAATCCACAAATCTATTTGTGAGTGTCTTATGTTAGTAGGTCTTATCTTGTTAGCAAATTAGAGTAGGAGGATAGCAGGCTGTAAAACTGATCAGTATGGAAGAAAAGAGAGATTACTTAGATGACGCAAGGATAGTTAATTTTATTGGCACCGTTCCTTTGAAGATCTCAGCTCAAACATCGTAAGGGCATAAAGAAGGTGATTATACATTTTATAAGGAATGGACTGCCTCCAGACATAAAGAATAATGGCTGGAGCTGGCATTGATCCTGGGACAATTTGTCAAATATTAAATCTGTCTCATTTCATGCTCCCTAGAGATGGGTCAAAATTCTTTGGAAAGATTTACCCCAGCACATTAAGGCAATAAGAATGGGGAGACATGAAGCTTCACACGTTAACTTCTGAATTTGTGATTATCTTTGTTAAGTTTCTTTTTGGATACAAGTAAGAGAGACCCATTAAAAGCTTTCTCAGACAAGGAAGGAAAACACACCAGAAAAAAGAGAGAGAGAGAGAGAGAGAGAGAGAGAGAGAGAGAGAGAGAGACAAAGAGAGATGAGATAGAGAGAGGAGACTGAAAGAGAAAAGAGAGAGAGAGAAGAGAGAGAGAGAGGGAGAGAGAGAGAGAGAGGTCTGGAATGCAGCTCTCCCGAGAAGGCTCGGCTCACCATTTCTCCCTGTTTCCATGCTGAAAGTCTCCTCTGTCCCGTGCAGTTAAGGCTGCTCCTTGGCAACAGAGCTCACAATATCGGTTCCAAATGTATTTTGAGATGGTGTCACATATACCTAGGGTTGAGTCCCTGGCTCAGTTAAAATCCTCCTAAATCACTCTTTTTTATTTAGGGAATGGGGCCTTATATCTTTAATGTGCTTTCTTATGCCCCACCTAGATGGCTAATTGTTGCAGGACACCTAAAAGCTTCTGCATCTGCCCTGATTGCCTCCTGCAGGTCACTTCGTAGATAGGGGGATAGTTTAAATGTGGCAGTTTATCTGACCATGTATTCTGTACTGGCTGTTATAAATATTCTCTCATGCTACCACAATCATCGTGGGACTAGATAGATCTTACCAGCATATTTGCCTGGCCACATTGGATCTCTAAGTAATTAGACCAGAGAGAAATGCTGTTTGCCTCCAAGCAAGCAGGCATGGCTTCCTGATAACTCAGAGGCAATTAAAATACAAAACTACCGTGAAGTAAAAATGAGACTCTTATGAAGGCTTGGAGAAATATTTAACTGGCATTAGCATAGTCTTTGGTACAGAGGCATGCCATCTCAGAAACCCCCTTCTCTACCCTATAAAGGCATTTCCAGGCAGATCTTGGCTCAAGACATTAGCATCTAAAAGGGCCTAGGTGAAGTGCTGGGAGAAATTACCTAAGAGCATTTGACCCTTCCTGCTTCCCATAAAAGTGGGAGGTCTGAGTTGCAGGAGGATAAAACTAGCCTGCTTCCTCTCTTACACTCTCTCTTTTTTGGGCTCTCTTTTTGGGGCTCAGACTCTTCTTGGGAGTCTTGTCTTTTGTCTCCTCTTTACAGGGCCTTAACACATGGTGGCCGCCATCTTGGCCTACACTTGTCTGGGGTTCTAGCCGGGAATCCTAAGTACAGGGTTTTTCCTATTGCTGATTTGTATGCTTGATCCTGTGATAAGTAAAGCATTTTAAAACCTTGCCGGATTCCTGAGTTTTCATCCATTTCCTGCCGGCTTCGGAGGTAGAAGGGAACTCACTTCCTGGTACTGTTGGGGACCCCAGCGTCTCCCCGACAGCTAATGAGATAGTTTTCAGAGAACAGTACCTGAGCATTATCTCTTTGAGGATGCATGTAAGAATTTAAAAAATATTTTAATATCTTTTAAATATTAAACTAATATTTTTACAAAAATTAATTACAAAAAACTAATCTTTTGAGATGGTACTTAGAAATGGAATTGAAATCTTTGTTTGTTTTTGTTTTGGGGCCATACCCAGCGGTGCTTAAGGGTTGCTCCTGAGTCTGCACTTGAGAATTACTCCTGGTGGTGCTCAGGGACCCATATGGGATGCAGGGATCCAACGCGAGTCAGCAGTGTGTAAGGCAAACACCTTACCCACTGTGCTATTGCTTTGGCCCCTGGAGTTGAATTTTTGTGTGTTGACCTTACATCTGGCAACCCCATTATACTGTCAAAATAATTCTAGTAATCTGTTTATAGTTCTTTATGCTTCCTATGAGAGTAATCCTTCATCTTTCAAAAATGTATGTCTTCTGTCTTATAGGCTATTTGCATTTGCATTTAATTATTTGTCTTATATTAGTGAAATGACAAGGACTTCCAGAACAGTGATTAAAAAAAACATTGGTGACAGGCACCTGTATAGTTTTTGACTTCAAAGAGAAGGTGCCCACTCGTTCACCAGTAAGGGTGCTATTTGGTGGGGTCATGACATGTGTTCTTTCTCATGTGAAGGAAGGTCTGTTTTCCTCTCAGTATATGGAGAGCATATATGTGTTCGTGCTTTTTGATTGGTTCATAAAGGATGAGCGGCTTCAAATGTTGTGGCATTTATGCTTTTAATTTGATATAATTGTACCTTTCCCTCCCCTTAATCTCTTAATGTGAGGAGGTACATGAGCAGATTTTCTAATGCTCAACAAATATTTAATTGCTGCAGTCCTATTCTGTTTATGTGTGTGTGATACACTGTTGGCTTTTTCCATTAACATTTATTTTGGATTTTTTTCTATGGATGGTTGTTTGTGACAGTTGTCTGTTACAACTTCCTATCTAATCTGGTATCAATTTACATCATCCTCATGAAATGACTTGAAGAGAAGATAGTCCTTAATCAGTTCTCTTAAAGAGTTTATGTAAAATGAAATGATATTTTTCTTGAATATTTTATATAAGTTCCTGTAAAATCATATTGGCTTGGGGGGCCGGAGCGATAGCCCAGCAGGTAGGGCATTTGCCTTGCACGTGGCCAGCCCGTGCCGGCCCTGGTTCGATCCCCGGCATCCCATATGGTCCCCCTGAGCACCGCCAGGAGTAATTCCTGAGTGCAGAGCCAGGAGAAACCCCTGAGCATCGCCAGGTGTGACCCAAAAAAGCAAAAAAAAAAATCATATTGGCTTGTTTACTTTCTGGACAATCTTAAATGAGTAATTCTGTTTTCTTTAGTGGTTATAGCTATTCAAGGTTTCTATATCTTCTTGGTTCTTTTTTGGTAATTTAAATTTTTTCTAGTAATTTCCCCATTTCTTCTTACTTTGAAAGCCTGTTGCTCCCGGGTTTGTGAGACCTGCTAGTCTCCTAATCCCTACTGCATCTGTGGTTTCTTTTCCTTTTCCATCCCTTGTGTTTGTTTTACTCACCCCTTATCTCTTGATCTATTTTTTTGCAATTTTTCAAATAATAAACCTCTGAGTCTGCTGAGACTCTCCAGATTGTATCTGGTTTTTCTATTTCATTGATTTTTATCTTCATTATTTATTTATTTTTACTTTCTTTGGTTTTATTTTGCTTCTCTTTTCTAGTACCTTAATTTGGGTGTCATCTCATTGATTTTCATTGTTTCTCCTTTTCTAGTTTAGGTATTTTAAGTCAAAACTTTTCTTTTAAAATACTGCTTTGACGATTATTTTCATTTGTTTAGGGGTCAGAGCATAGTACAGCAGGTAGGCTGATTTCCTTGCATAGAGCCGATATGACCTTGCCAAGTCATCCCTCAGCATAGATCCAGGAGTGAGCCTTGAGCACTGCTGGGTATTGCCCAGAACAAACAAACAAAAATTTCTGTTTAACAATTCTAAGTACAGTATAATGTCTTTCATGACTTTTTGACCCCAAATTTTTTGTTTACTCATTTCTAAATGTCTAATAAAAATAAATTAAATTCTTAGTATGAATTCTTGCACGGCAGAGCCTGGCAAGCTACCTGTGCCATATTTGATATGCCAAAAACCAGTAACAATTATAGACCTCATTCCCATGACCTGATGGAATGGTTTGAGGCTCTTTATGTTCCTGGAGCAAGCAGATGCCCTTTGGCTCTACTAGCATGAGACAGGACATATGGAGATGTTACTGGTGCCTGCTCAGCAAATCAGTGAACAATGGGAAGACAAGTGATACAAGTGAAGTATGAATTCTTAGTTTTTCTTACCAGTCTAATTGGTAGTTTTTACTAGTCTTTGAAGTTCACCTTTAATTACATGACCCTCAAAATAGACCTATCAGTAGTGTTGTGATCCCAATATTATGTTTGTGAAAAATGGAGCACAAGAATTTAAACATCTTGTCCAAAATCTCACAGTCCTGAGTCAGAAAAAAAAAATTCTAACCCGAGCAGTTTGATTGTGGAGTCCAACCACTACCTGCTACTACTGCAATTATTTTTAGCCTTCCTTTTTAGAAATCATTCTAGTTGTTGTTATAACAGTAATTGTTATACAGATTTTTTCTACCTAATTGTAATGCAGTCAGAGAAAATTAACAGTGATACACAGATTCTGAAATTTACTCTGACCTACTTTGTGGCCTAGAGCAGGCAGTTTCCTTGTGTGCTTCAAAGGAATGTGTGATCTGTATTAGAGCACAAAGTTTTTTCATGTTAACTGGCAAAATTAACCAATTCATCATGTTCATTATTCCCTAGCACTACTGGAGTCTTTGTTTGGTCTGTGAACTACCAGGTGGAATAGATCCTCCCACAGTTGATCATATAGTGTTAAGAGATATTGACCAACATCTCCTTATAATTCTAAATATTTTGGTCTCATTCTTTTGAAGCTAAATGTCTTATTAGATGTTTACAGGTTAGAATTATTCTATCTTCCAATGAAGTTAGATTTTTTTGGTTGTTCTGCAGTGACACTCTGTAACTCTGAGACCTACAACGAATGGTTTAGGCTCTTTGTATTCCTGGAGCAAGCAGATGCCATTGGGCTACACTGACACATGACAGGGACAAATGAAACATTACTGGTGCCCGCTTGAGCAAATCGATGAATAACGGGATGTTAAGTGATGAAGAAGTGATCAATTTTTCTGGAAAATGTTTTAGTAGTCAGATTATAAGTTCTCACAGACATGGGACTCACAGACATGAGACTCACAGACATGGGGCAGAGCTGCTACTGGCTCTCCCTGTGCCCAGCCGCTCACGAGACGCCTGCGAGGGATGGTGGGTTCTAGCCCTGGCCCACCACCCCAGCAGAGCCTCACAACAAGCCAGATGATCCCCACTCCATGAGGGCCTCCATTTTCCACATCCGGACTTCCCCTCTCGTTAGAACTCCACCCAGCAGACCAGCCTATCACAGCCCGGCTCATCGAGATCCACCCTGCAGCAGTCTTTTTTAAATCCGGCCCAGGTATGCTGATCCAGAGACTCACAGATATGGGACAGAGCTGCTATTGGCTCTCCCTGTGCCCAGCTGCTCACGAGGCACCTGCGAGGGATGGCCCGCCACCCCAGCAGAGCCTCGCAACAAGCCAGACAACACTCCCCACTCCATGAGTGCCTCCATTTTCCACATCCGGACTTCCCCTCATCAGAACTCCACCCAGCAGACCAGCCTATCACAGCCCAGCTCGCGCAACCACAAGTGGCCATGCGGTTCATCAATAAATACTGGATTTAGAGATGACTACAAGAGTATGCTACCCGCATGGCAGAGCCTGGCAAACTACCCGTGTCATATTTGATATGCCAAATACCAGTAACAATTAATAGACCTCATTCCCATGACCTGATGGAATGGTTTGAGTCTCTTTATGTTCCTGGAGCAAGCAGGTGCCCTTGGGCTCTACTTGCATGAGACAGGACATATGGAGATGTTACTGGTGCCCGCTCGAGCAAATCGATGATGAACGGGAAGACAGTGATACAGTGATTACTCTAAAGACAAACATTTCCATGTGTTGGTGTTTATCTCTTGAATCACTTTACTTTAAACTTTAAAGTGCTACTGGGTGGTGTTAGTTATAAATAACATTTATCTGTATTTTATCTGTATTTTAAATGTGATTTTCTCTGACAACCTCACTTATCTGTTTAGTCTAAATATTTACTATCACTGGTGAAATACTTGAAGAGTATGATTTCTTCTATTTTATTCTTTACTTTCTTTTTGTTGCAGATTATCTCTGTTATTTGGAATTCTTACTTTCAGATTATTGCGCCCCTCCCCCTTCATTTTTTCCCTCTAGATTGTTTTTACAAATGGCCATCTTCCATCTTTTATCTAGTATTTTCCAAGATGGATGGTAACACTCAGCAGGGGGTGCTGGAATAGCCAGGAGAAGGGCCTCTGTAGTCCTGGGTACAATTAAAAGACACTTTTTGTTTGTTCTTTTAAAGATAGATTTCCAGACCACCTCTTATTAACCTGCTTGCCCTCCATTTTCCATCTCTGTAATGCAGGGCCAATGGGTTGCCCACTTTTGATTCTTTTTTAGTACTGTCACATGGGTGCTGATAGGGTGCTTGGATTGGAGTGGGAACATTGTGTGCCTGAAATCTATTGTTGACAGCTTTTTAAATCACAGTGCCCTTTTTTCTAAAAAAAAAAAAGAGAGAGAGAAAGAAAAAAAGGGAGATTTCCAGGGGGTTGCTGAATGATTTGTTTTCTGAAATGGAAGGCCAGATAAACTTGGGAGTTTCTGATGTATACTGTGTTCTCACTCTCCATTGCTTTGAGACTGTGTTACTTAATCCCATAAATAAACCATCATATTTATTATTATATGGAACCAGGGTTTCTTTAGACCTACAACTTTTTGTTAAACCGATTTTATTACACTTAATTCCTTCTTGGGTCTCACTTGTCATTTTCCTTGTCTCCATTGCACCTTATTTTCAGAATGCAATTTAAGGTGAATCTGTGTGACAAAACTAATTTTCATTTGTTTGGATATCTTTATTTCATAACCACTCTTGAAAGGTTAAGTACTGGAGAATATAGAATTTTTTTTTGTAGTCACCTTGTAGTCATTTGCTTCTTGACTGTTATTCTGGTAGTGCTCTTGGTGTACTTAATATGTTAGGTATATTGGTCATGGTGGTGTCTGTTGCTCTTGTAGCTTTGACTCTGTTTTGGATGAGCTCTGCTTTATATCCTTCTCAGTTCCTGAACTGGTGACTTTTGAAGGCTTTTCTCTCAGGTCCAAGGTTATATGCATTTCTCTTTCCCTAAGAACCATATGAATTTGGCTAGAAAATTCTGAGGACAGATGTTTCCACCCACAGCTAGAGCCAATATTCAGCTTTCTCACTCTCATTTTGGGTGAGGAGCACTGCCTTTCTTTGTTTGCTTGCTTTCAGTGATGCTCACAGCTTAAACCTGGCTCTGTGCTCAAGGATCACTCTTGGTGGGGCTTAGGAAACCATATGTTGGTGCTGGGAATTGAAGCCAGGGCATCTGTATACAAGGTAAGGTCCCTACCAGTGGTACTATTGCTCTGGCCCTAGCTTTTTAATTTTGCTCCTGTACCACTGCTTTGCCCCCAGTGCTCAGTTTGTGCCCCCTGTTTTGGTACCCACCTCTTAACCATTGACTCTTTATTGTGTTCATTCTCTAAGGATTATTTTTTATCAGCTTCACTATGCACTCAAAATGATTTCTTTTTTTTTTCGGGTCACACCCAGCAATGCTCAGGGGTTACTCCTGGCTCTGCACTCAGGAATTACTCCTGGCAGTGCTTGGGGGACCATATGGGATGCCTGGGATCGAACCCAGGTTGGCTGCATGCAAGGCAATGCCTTACCCGCTGGACTATTGCTCCGGCCCCTCAAAATGATTTCTTAACATGCAAACATCGTAATTTTAGTGGTTCTAAGGGAGAGAAAGGTGTTGTGTTGGTTTTCTTTTTTTCCACTTGAGGCATTATTATGTACAGCTCTGCCCGTGATAGGTTTCATGCACGTAGCATTCCCACGGCACCCTCCAGTAGTGACCTTCCTCCAGCATCAAGTCAGAAGCTCTCCCATCAGGCCCTCTCTTCTTGGTAAGCTCCGTTCCGTAGAGCAGTTCTCAGGTTGTTGATTTTGGCCCTTTTCCCCTACTGTGTTATTTTATGAGTAACATATTAGATATGAGAGAGATCAGTTTGTATATGTCCTTCTGACTGATCTCTCCATCCATGTGGCAGCAAATTGCATGATTTTATCTTTTCTTAGAGCTGAGTAGTATTTCATTGTGTACATAGACCAGAGTTTCTTGATCTAGTCAGCAGTTCTTGGACACTCGGGAGAGTTCATTTAAAGACTGACTCAGCAGAGACAGACAGTGGGAGCAAGTCTGCCTCCTTGTGCTTCACCTGGTCCAGCCACTCATGGCTAATTCTCCACCTTCTGTCAAGGCCCATGCTTGTCGGCACTGGGACTCTGGTGACCTTCCCCACGGCCACACTTTCACTCTGCTCCCAGGACTCCACCCTCTCCCACCTCTTCCTTCTTCATTGCCACCACACCTTTTATTGGAGGCACTTCTTAGAGCAGCCAACTGTCTTCTCTTGGTGTGCTCATACTTGACGAGTCTACCCCCTTCCAGGGACTATGAATGAAGCCTATGATGATGATAAGTCTCTGATGGAGGAAAGTGTCTCACCCGCTTTCGTATCCCCAGGATCTTGTGTCTGACTCCTTTCAGCCAGAGCAGTTAGATGTCATTCTGCTTCTCACAGCTCATGCTCCTGAGGTGACTGTTGGCCAGCCTTCTCCAGCCTGTGAGAGCCACACAATCCATCTCTGCTGCCCTGTGGCTGGCCTTTATTCTCACCCACCCTTCTTCAAGCTTCACCTTCTGCCATGTGACCCAGCCAGCCTCAGGCACCAACTAATTCCATTCTCACTCTCTTGGCCTCCTCAGGACAAGCCTGTGGTCCAAGGCTTGAAAATGTTTATGACTCTGCGTTACATTTAAGTAAACATAAAATGAATCCCCCACATGACTCCTGGGGCCCCTAAGACTTCACTCGTGTCTGTGCCTCCAACCGTCTGTTTGGCCTCCCCACTCCCGCTTTGGCCCTCGCCTCCTCTGTCCAGCACCCTCCCAGTTCCTGAACATTCCCTGCTCTCCCATGGCCCACGGTGTGTGCGCATGTGCACTCTGTCCCACGAACCTCTCCCGTTCCTGCTTTGGCTGCTATCTCTTCTTTAAAGTTCCAAGTTAAACAAGCCCTTGGAAAACCTTCTCTGGCATCCAGATTAGGGAGGTTTTTCTGTTATATTTCTTTTTTCTCTCAAAACCAAGATATTTTTTCTTCCTTACACTTACCAGGGATTTATTTTTTCTTCTAAATCCCTTGTTCTGTTTACCTAATGCCACCTCAGGAGAGGATAGGGTCACATCTGTAGTTCAGTGCCTGCAGCCCCTTGGTCCATGTTTGGTGAAGCGCCCACATGTGACCTCCCTCCCACTCACATCTCCAGCTTCTTGGTCCTCAGAAGGGCAGGGTTACTTCAAGGCATGCGGGCAGGGCGGGAAGACTTGTCTTCACATCTTCCAGAATACCATCATATCTTGCCCTGGATTCTGTCAGTCAGAAGGTTCTTCTTTTTCCCCAGTTTGCAGCGACAGCTTGAGAGGGTGCTATCACCCACACACCCCGAGCTGCCCATACACATGTTCTCCCCTCTCTGAGCAGTGGAGACACAGGTATAAAGCAAACAGGATTCTAAGACATAGTCCCTTGTAGTGGGGGAGGCAGGGGGCCCTTCTCTATAGTTTCACCGACGCCCTCCCCATCAAATAAGCATAGACTGATTGCGCTCTGTTTTTTCTTCTTCAGATTAACAAAATTTACTCTCAATTTGTTCAAAAGGCAGGGTGGGGGGTTGGGAGGAAGGGGAAGAAGGCCTGTTTCTAATTTGTTCTGATACATTTATTAAATGTAATCATACAGTAAAAAATTCAGAGATGTTAAAAACAGCAGGAAAATATTAAGCTTTCAGTGCACAAAGTTTGAATCATAAAATACGTTTTGTGGGGCTCTCACTGAAATGGGACACAACCTTAATGACATTTACAATTACTTGCTAAGAGGCTCGATGTAACCCAGAAGGCAGAGATAGGGTAACGTGTCTGCCCAGCACGCTCTTTGCTCACAGAGACTCTGGCCCGCATCACCCCTGAGGGTTCTGTTGGCTCTAACAACAGGCAGTTTAGAGTTCCCTGTCTATTCCATATTTCCTTTTTTTTATTAAGAGTGAAGTAAGCTAATGGAAAATATTATTCACTTCTTTTTTGGATGAAGCTTATTTCTTCCCTCATTCTCCTCTCTTTTTCTTTATTTCCCCAACCAGAAGTATAGAAGCAAAAACCCTTATGTAGAAGTCCAATATGGAAAGAAGAAAAATCATGGAAACAACCATTTCATTCTGTAATAAAATCCAAAGGTGCTTCTTGAGTGCCCTGAGATGAGGGCTTAGAGAAGGATTTCCTCAGACTCAAAAAAAAAATTGGGTTCACACTGGAGAAGCAGCTCCCATTAATTTATCGAAACAAGTGAGTTTTGATAACACACAGCACATTCTCTCACTCGCACGCTCCCTTTTCTTCTCTCACATGCATTCTCTCACACGCACACACATACTGCTTCTCACCATTCACACACACTCTCTCTCACACTCTCATACACGTGCCATACACAGTTTCTCACTCACACACTTTCTCTCACACCCTCACTCTCCTATACCGTCACTCTCTTTCACATACACTCATGTACGCAAACACACATTCTCTCACACACAATTAGGGTGGCTAAAGCTGCTGTTAACAAAGTACCTCAGATGGAGCGATTCAAACTATGGAAGTTTCTTTGTTCACATGCTAGAAGTGAGAAGTCTGAAACAGGGTGTTGGCACCTGGCTTTCTTTGGAGGCCTTGGCTGTCAGATGCCTGTCTTCTCCTTCATGTCTCATAGGTCTCCTCCTCTGCGTTTTTGTGTCCTAATGTCCTCTTCTAATAAAGACAGCAGTCATAGTTGGATTCGGGCCCACCCCAATGACTTCATTTAGCCTAATTATCTCTTTATAGGTTCTGTCTCCGAAGGCACCACATTCTGAGGTTTTGGCGGCTAGGAACTCAACATAAAAATTTGGGGGACTGTGGTTCATCTTATAACATATACACACACTCACAAATATTAATTTTATGTATCTACCAAAAGTAAATTTCTCAGGGGTTACTTCTGGCTCTGCACTCAGGAATCACTCCTGGCGGTGCTTGGGGGACCATATGGGATGCTGGGGATCGAACCCCGGCTGGCACAGGCCAGCCGCGTGCAAGGCAAATGCCCTACCCGCTGGGCTATCGCGCCGGATAGCTAAAGCAATCCTCGGGAAAAAAGAAGATGGGAGGCATCACCTTACCCAACTTCAAACTGTACTACAAGGCAGTAGTAATTAAAACAGATTGGTACTGGAATAAAAACAGACCCGTGGACCTATGGAATAGAATTGAGTATCCTAACACCCAACCTCAAACACATGATCATTTAATCTTTGATAAAGGTGCAACGAGTCTAAAATGGAGTAAGGAAAGCCTCTTCAATAAGTGGTGTTGGGAAAACTGGGCAGCGACATGTAAAAGAATGAATTTGGACCTGTGTCTAACACCATGCACAAAAATCAGATCAAAATGGATTAAAGATCTCAATATCAGACTTGAATCCATAAAGACATTGAAGAAAATATAGGAAAAACCCTCCACGACATTGAAGCTAAAGGCATCTTCAAAGATGAAACATCACTAACAAAACAACTAGAAGAAAAGATAAACATATGGGACTACATGAAACTAAAAAGCTTCTGCACCTCAAAAGAAACAGTGACTAAGATACAAAAGCAGTCCACAGAATGAGAAAGAATATTCACCCAATACCCATCTGATAAGGGGTTAATATCCAGGATATATCAGGCACTGGTAGAACTTTACAAGAAGAAAACAAACAACCCCATCAAGAAATGGGGAGAAGAAATGAACAGAAACTTCAGCAAGGAAGAAATTCGAATGGCAAAAAAAAACATATGAAAAAAATGCTCATCATCACTAATCATCAGAGAGATGCAAATCAAAACAACAATGAGATACCACTTTACACCACAGAGACTGGCACATATTCAAAAGAACAAGAACAACAAGTGCTGGCGTGGGTGTGGGGAAAAGGGGACACTCATCCATTGTTGGTGGGAATGCCGGCTGGTACAGCCTTTCTGGAAAACAATATGGACATTCCTCCAAAGACTAGAAATTGAACTCCCATTTGACCCAGCCATACCACTCCTGGGAATCTACTCTGGGAAGCCAAAAATACGCAGCGGAAACACCATCCCTACTTTTATGTTCATAGCAGCATTATTCACAATAGCCAGAATCTGGAAGCAACCAGAGTGCCCGAAAATAGATGACTGGATAAAAAAGCTTTGGTACATCTACACAATGGAATACTATGCAGCTGTTAGGAAAAATGAAGTTATAAAATTTGCCTACAAATGGATGGACATGGAGAAGATTATGTTGAGCGAAATTAGCCAGAAGGAGAGAGACAGATACAGAATGACTGCATTTATCTGCATAACATAAATATATAGGTACATATTATGATACCAATATCCAAGGTCAAGTGAAACATATATCAGGAGGTCCTGTCAAAGGTGGAAATTATCACAAACGTGTGGGATTCAGAGGCTAGGTAAGACAGAAATGGAACAGTGTGCTAACAATTGTTGAGGGTACTAATGCCAACCTAGAACTGAGCATTAAATAGAGGCAAAAAGATACACATGACAACCCTTTAATGTATGTTCTGTAATCCATGGTCTGGAGGGGAAGGAAAAGAGAAAGAGAGAGAAATGGAAAGAAATCAAGAACCTGCTATGGAGCAGGGCTGGGGGAGGGGGAGGGAACCGGGGACGTTGGTGGTGGGAGATGGGCACTGGTGGCGGGATGGGTGCTGCAACACTGTTTGACCAAAACCCAAATATGAACTTTTTAATTGTATATCTTTGTAATTTTAAAAATAAAAAAATTAAAAAAAAAAAAAAGTAAATTTCTATTTATTCAGATTTTGCTTTCCCATATTGATGAATTTATTTACAGAGTATTTACATTTAAAGTTTCGATAGTCACAGTTGCTGTACCTCACTGCCACCAAAGTGCCCATGATGTCCAGCACTGTCCTTAGGTTGCTTCTAGGCCAGCGTTATCTTGTGACTATTTTTCATTTGACTTTACTTAGTAATCAGTGAAGAGGAACATTTTTATCTGCCTCCTGTTCACCCATCAATCGTTAGGAAGTGTCTGTTTATCTCCTCTCCCCATTTTCCAGTGAGGTTATTGGTTTCTTTGGTGTTGAGCCTTGTGAGTGCTTTGCCCCTTACCTGTTACATTGTCCCAAGGTGAGTTGTTAGATTCACACAAATCCATGTTTATATCCTGCAATGCAGAATCATGACAGAGGAATGCAGGTTGAGAATCCAGCAAGGTCCTTGGCATTCAAGACCTGACGTCTGCGGTGTCCTCTTCTCTGTCAGTACCTCCTGATGGGAAGATGGAGGACCTCAGCACCCTCCCCTGACTACAGTGAGTCAGCCTAATGCAGGAACCGAGGAATGTTCTGTGATGTGCCACTTTCCTGCTGAGTGGACATCTTTGGCACTCCAGTAGATGATTATGATCACTTGATCACTTGAATCCCGTTATTCATCGATTTGCTCGAGCGGGCGCCAGTAACATTTCCATTGGACCCTATCACGTGCCAATGTAGCCCAATGGCATCTGGTTGATTCAGGAATATGAAGAGCTTCAAACCGTTCCTTCAGGGTCTTGACAAAGAAGTCTAACCATCTTGTAGGTGGGCGGCCACGTGATCTTTTGACATCCTGTGGGATCCAGTTGGTAATGGTTCTAGTCCAGCGGTCATCTCCAAATTGCATTACGTGTACAGCCCATCTGATTTTCGACATCTTGGCAAATGAGACAGCGTCCCTGATTCTGGAATAGCAACGGAGGTCAGAACTCCGGATTCCTTCTCTCACTTGAGTGAGGCATGATATTCCAAGCATAGCTCTTTCGATTCCTCTCTGGGAGATCCGAATAGCATTCTCATCCTGCTTTCGTAGGGCCCAGGTCTCTGAGGCATATGTTAATGCAGGGAGAACGGTGGAGTCAAAGAGATGTGCCCGGAGCCTGGAGGTTCTTTGTCCTTTTAGCTATTTCTTCGATGCCTTTGAAGGTATTCCATGCCGCTCCCTTCCTCCTGCGCAGCTCAGGTTTTAGGTCTTTCATCATGTTGACTTCTCGACCTAGGTACACATAACTGCTGCATTCAGAGATGTTTGTTCCATTGCGAGTGAATGGGGGCCTCTGGAACTAGTTCATTTTTCATGAACATAGTTTTCTTTAGATTCAGCTGTAGACCTATCTTTCCACATTCTCGGTCAAAGTCAGCCAGCATTTGTGCCGCTTGGCTAATGTTTGGTGTTATTAGAACGATGTCATCAGCGAAGCGGAGGTGGTGTAGTTGCCGACCATCTATCTTCACTCCCATCCTTCCCATTCTAATTGTCGCATGATGTTCTCGAGGGTGGCGCTGAAGAGTTTTGGTGAAATGGAATCACCCTGTCGAACCCCTCTTTTGACATCAATGATCACTTCTTTGTAGAATGGTGAGATCCTTGTGGTGAATCCGTAATACAGCTCACGAAGGATCTTGATGTATTGGGTTTGAACACCATGTTTGGCTAAGGCTTCGATGACCGCTTCAGTCTCCACAGAATCAAAGGCTTTCTGTAAATCAATGAACGTGAGACAGAGCAGCATCTTGTACTCCCTACAAACCTCAATGAGCTTGGTTACTGTGTGGATATGGTCGATTGTGCTGAATCCTTTCCGGAAGCCAGCTTGCTCGCATGGTTGTCCTTCATCTAGTGTTCTGCCAACCCTTTTCAGGATGACTCGTGTAAACAGCTTGTAGATGACAGACAACAGGCAAATGGGGTGATAGTTGCCAATGTCGTGAATGTCTCCCTTCTTGGACAGTAGAACTATCCTGCTGGTTTTCCATTGGGAGGGCAACTTGCATTCGGACAGGTAGTGTGTGAAGAGCTGAGCCGGTGTATTGATGAGTACCGACGGCAGATTCTTCAGGTGTTCGGGTCTGACTTTGTCTGGGCCTGGTGCTGTTCCCTTCTTTACCGACGAGATGGCATGTTGGATTTCAGAAGGGAGAACGTTGGGAATGAGATGACTATGAGACTTTGAAAAATACAATGGAATTCCAACAGAATTTGTAGATGGAGGAAAAATGTCCCCCGGAAGAGGGAGGAGTGGAGAACACAAAATACAACCGTGGTTTCCTTAAATATCCCTAGGATCTTCTAGAAAGTACCATGTAAGAACAGATTCTGTGCACCCTGACTGTGCCTCATCCTGAGCAGAAGCAGGCTGTGTTCTTGTTTGGTGAGGAGAAGGGGGCTGTACTTTGTGGGGACACAGAGTGAATCCCTGTGGGAAGTGATCCCTGCCTTACCCCTGGGGTGGGGTGAGTTTTTCATTCATGGTAAGAATAGACTCAATCCAGGTCCCTCATTCTGAGGATGGATAAAAGTCTGAAAAAAAATTAGCAGCACATGAAAAACTATGGGGTGAGTTCAGGGAGAGTGTAAGAATTATTGGCCTTCTTGAGGAGCTCAAAGACAAACTAAATGAAGAAACACAGATGAAAGAAATCACAGATAAGACACCCAGATCCTGGAGGACTGTAGGAAAATAGAAGCAAATAGAAAAAACTCAAGACATGTTGTAATCAAAAAGGTTAAAGCCAAAGATAGTGTATTGAAAGCAGCAAAATCAAAGAAGAAACTTATATAGAAAGGAATCCCATAAGACTCACAGCAGATCTATCAAATGAGGCTCTGTAGACCAGAAGAGAATGACGGCAGATGGATGTAGTGAAACAAAACAAAAGAATGACCAATGAAAAGCTCAGTGAAATGAGCACCTCACCAAGAATACTCTATCCTGCTAGATTTTCATCCAGACGTGAAGGACTGATACAGAGCTTCATGGGCAGGCAACAGCACTGCCAAGAAAGGTCACAGCTTGAAACCAGACGAATTTCACAAACATCCATAACTCCTACAAAACCTGATCCTGGAATCAGCTACCCAGGCCTTTGGAGCACCTCAAGAATGTTGCCCCCAGAGGAAGGAGGATTCAGAGCAGTGCAGGGCAGAGCCCAAGAACTGGCTTGGGCCACTGAGGACCACATGTTATCTGGGTGCCTGGGAGATGCAGATAGTTACTGAGGGACTTGGGGCTTGTGACCCCAGAGCTGCAGCCCAGCCTTTCCTATTCTGAACCTGTGACCTCACCCTGGAGCATACCCTGCACCCTACAAGGGCTGTTCTGCTGTCCTGGGCCCTGGGTGATGTTCCACCTCCAAACTCCTGCTCACCTCACTGCTCTGTGCATCTCTCCTTGGAGTCCCAGTCAATGAGAAGGGGACACTGTTCTCCCTGGGTCCCGCTGCTGCAGGGGCCCCTGACTGGATTCCGGCTCTTGATCACTGTCCCTTATGAGCGCCACTTCTTCTGGCCCCAAAATTTCTTTTCCTAACCTGGGCTTCTTTGACCTGCCCTTACCCATCTGGATCTCTGTGAGGGGTGGCATCTGCAGGCTGGGCTGTTGGAGGTTTGCTTTATACTCTTTGTAGGAGCTTTGGTCTCCTCTGCTTGGGTCTCCAACAGAATCAGGGCTGGAGAACAGTGTCATTACGATGGAGGTGGCAGAACTAAAGTGATTTTCTAGGAGCTGCTTTTATATCATTCCTCACAGGCACAACATTCTGTCTTTCCTGTGATTCCCCATATTTCAGACACCAGGTAGACCCTGTGTGACCATCCCTGCCCCTGCTCAGCCTCTGAGATGTCCATCCTAACCACCCCAGAGCAGAGGTCCTATGCATGACCATCCTCACCCAACCCTTTGCTGAGGTTCCCTGTAACCTTGGGGAGCAGTTTTCCAGGACTTCTGCTGCTACCTTGCCCCGCCTCTCACCATGACTATGTGTCCTCCCGATACCCAGTGTGGATTCTGAGATCCTGGTCCGGCTGTACCCTGACACCTGTGTCATGTTGTCTCCATGGCATTTGGGCTTTGTGTTTTTTTATTCAACTGTGTCTGCTTTTCTCTTAGTCTATTCTGGCTCCTGGTCTTTGCACCTCCCTCCTAAGACAGGCTGGTGGAAGCAATGGAGAGGCATCTACCATTGTCCATTTGTCTCCACCTTTCCGCCCACCTCTCTCTGTCCAGCTTTCTGTCCACGTTGTAAAAGAAAAATGTGTGTATAGACGTTTGGGCTTGATGGCTCAGAATTGCAGCTCTTGCCTGAGTATCAGTTTCACTGTATCACTGTCTTCCTGTTCACCGTTGATTTGCTCGAGTGGGCACCAGTAACATCTCCATATGACCTGTCTCATGCAAGTAGAGCCCAAGGGCACCTGCTTGCTCCAGGAACATAAAGAGCCTCAAACCATTCCATCAGGTCATGGGAATGAGGTCTATAATTGTTACTTGTATCTGGCATATCAAATACGACATGGGTAGCTTACCAGGCTCTGCCGTGCAGGTAGCATACTCTTGTAGTCATCACAAAATCCAGCATTTATTGATGAACCAGGAGCACAAGCCAGACTGTGATAGACTGGTCTGCTGGGTGGAGTTCTGACGAGGGGAAGTCCGGATGTGGAAAATGGAGGTCTTCATGGAGTGGGGGGGTCGTCTGGCTTGTTGTGAGGCTCTGCTGGGGTGGCGGGACAGGGCTAGAACCCGCCATCCCTCCCGGGCACCTCATGAACGGCTGGGCACAGTGAGAGCCAGTAGCAGCTCTGCACCATGTCTGTCTCTGGATCAGCATACCTGGGCCGGATTAAAAAGACTGCAGCAGGGTGGATCTCGATGAGCTGGGCTGTGATAGGCTTGTCTGCTGGGTGGAGTTCTAACGAGGGGAAGTCCGGATGTGGAAAATGGAGGTCTTCATGGAGTGGGGGGTCGTCTGGCTTGTTGTGAGGCTCTGCTGGGGTGGCGGGCCAGGGCTAGAACCTGCCATCCCTCCTGGGCACCTCATGAGCAGCTGAGCATCAGCGTTACTGATACTGAGTATCAGTAATGCTGGCCAATCAGAGAGATGCTATAATGTGAGACTCTGCAGCTTCTCACATGTATCAGCTCCTGAGTTCATACCATAAATGCAGTGCGGAGTCAGATACAGTTAGTGTCTTGTATGGTCTAGAAGGCTCAGATGGATGAGGACACATATGTTGTTTAGGGGTAGATTCTATCATGGGTGTATGATTTACATAAAGATGTATACACGCCTCCTTGAGGGATGAAGATAGAGTGGAGGTGGAGGTGGTGGTGGTGGGAAAGCGGTTTTAGAAGGAGAAACCCCTAATGGTCTCCAGCACTGAGGAACGAGATGAGGAAGAGAGCCCCAAAGAGATGGTGGGAGAAGGGATGGGGGAGTGTTCCCGAGAGGAAATGAAATCATACCACAAAGAAGTGGGGAAGGCCATGAGGCTGGAATGGAGAGGGGTCATCTCACTGAGCTCCAGCTCTCTCAGTCCTCATGGTGCTGTGGTTCAGGCTTGTTGTCAGGAAACTAGACATGACAGAGCCCACAATGACAGAAAATATGACTTTGTTCCTTGATAATGGCCTCCATGACTGTCTCTTCTCTTGGCTCCCCTGGGGTACTGGTTTATTCAGTTAGTGAAGGTAGTAAGTGCCGGGCTGGAGGGTGTGTGTGTGTGTATCAGGCTGCGGAACCCAGAACAGTTCCCTACTGAAGCCCCATGAGTCTGATGGGTAACTGAGTCTACTACAGTTTCCTTCTCCCCAGACCCAGCATCCTTGTTTTTCTGTCTTCTGTCTCCTGACTTCCCTTGCACCCCATGAGGATTAGTCTTCTCTAATAGAACTGCCCGTGTGTGGCCACACTTCTCCTCAGGAACCCTCCACGCTGCTCTTTATCCATACCTGCTCTGTGGCTTCCATGGTGTCCTCAATCCAGCCTCCATCTTATACCTACATCCCTTACTGTGATCCCCACTTCCCATCCCAAGCCTTTTGTGTGTGTTTGTGGTATCTTTGTTTCTTAGACAACCTTTCATCTCCCATATCATGAGATTGTGGATACCTTTATCTCTGCTTTCCTTTTGTTTTGCCCATTTTCTGATTAGGGATGGGAGTGGGGAGGTTATAATCATTTGTCCCCAAAGAATGAGGATCTCTGAGTTGAAATATAATTTTCTCAATAAACTGGCTGTCCCAGTATAGTATGTTTCTCATGTTTTACTCAGCACACAGTGCCCAAGACTTCTTGAATCTGGTGAGTTTCTAAATGACTGATGTCAGGTGAACCAAGAATTTGGATTTTTTCTGGGGATGCGCTTCCCTGCCCTTTTTTGGGGCGTGTGGGGAAATGAGATTGTAAACAAGGCCCTGGAGAGTCAGGAACTTGGGAGAACAGAGTGGGCCAAGGCAGCTGCCTTGCATGTGATCGCCATTAACTGGTTCCTTTTCAGTTGTCTGCTAGCTCTGTGAGGCCTATGGGCCTCCTTACCTCAGCTCTGTCAGGGCCCTGGTGAGTCTAGAATCCTGAGGAGAAGCCATCACATGGTTCTATTTGATTTTCAAACTGGGACAGAAATTCAAAGTAGTTTCATCACCTAGGAGAAAAAGAAATGAGGCAGCCTTTAAAGAATAGACACAAGATAAAGCATCTTTATGTTTGTAGGGCTCCACTGGGTGGAGTCTGGAAACAGTGGTGTTCTCTGCTGACTTTTGTGATGATAGTCTCTCAGACCAACACACTGATGACCTGGTTTCCAGAGCAGGATGTGACTATATCCACAAGTGTCAAACACCAAAAGGAACTCGTGACTCCCTCACCTATCAGGAAAGAACAGGAAAAAATACTCAAAAGGAAACATATTTTGTCCTTCTAAAGCATTGTTTTGAGCACTTCCAGGCTATCACTTATATTACTTGTCTTCCCGTTGTTCATCGATTTGCTCGAGCAGGCACCAGCAACATCTCCATAGTCCTGTCGCGTGCTAGTGTAGTCCAAGGGCATCTCCTCACTCCAGAACATGAAGAGCCTCAAACTATGCCTTCAGGTCATGGGAATGAAGTCTATAATTGTTACCGGTTTTTGGCATATCAAATACTACACAGGTAGCTTGCCAGGCTCTGCCGTGGCAATAGGAGATATTCCAGGCTATATCCCCTATTTATAACTGTTTTCCCTCCAAAGTAGAAGTGGTATAATCAGTGCAAGTCATTTCCACGGCAGCATTTGAGAGATTGTCAACATTTCAACAGGTCCCTCAAGCCCGCTTTCTTCATCTGTAAAATGGGGCAGTGCTGACCTCACCGTGGAAGGGGTTGTGAGTATGAAAAGGATTAAATGAAATAAATCTGTGTTTTTAATTAAGTGGAGTGTGTTTGAAGCCCCAGTGTCATATCTGGCTTTTCCTGAGTGCATGATAAATAGTAGAATTAAAATGATGGAATGAGTCAGCTCTAACACAGTGGGGAAAGCGCTCTGAGGCATGATCACATTTAGTCAGAACCTGATTTCATGTGGTTTGTCTCAGGGCCAGGTTTAACCCTGTGGTTATCAGCTGGCAGGGAGGCCAAGCTTGTCCAGGTTGGAAGTATGACTGGTTTGTTTACCCATAAACGAAGTCAGTTTGTGAGCATAATTAAGAATTCTCTGGGCTGTGAGGATATCTTTGCTTTTTTTTTTTTCTGTGAATTGTTACTGCTGGTGCTTTCCCTGCTGCTGAGGGAAAAGGGCAAGTGGCAGCCATAGTGGGTGGGTGTCAGAAGCGTGGGGTGTTCATTTAATTTCAGGTTCTGTGGCTCCCCAGAAGGGGCACTTCCAGAAAAGCAATTGGGTTCCCCCAAGGCATTAAAGGGACTTGGTGAGCACGTGACTGCCTGGGGAATATGAATCCCATGTGGCCAGGCAGTATCCACAGGAGTGGAGCCGTTATTGTGTATCCAGAGCTGGAAGGCCAAAGCAAATACCCTTGAGCTATGGAGCCTGGCCCTCACCTGGGGTATCACTTGTACCAGGATTGATTTATGTAAGCAGATACTTTTAAACTTAATTTTGTATTAAGGCACCGTGATTTACAAAGTTATTCATGATTATGTTTCAGGGATACTGTTCCAACAACCATCCCATCACTGTGTAAGTGGATTTTGAGAGGGAGGAAAGAGTTTGAAAATGTAATGGGGAGAAGAAGGAACTGTAAGAAATAGAACCCTGAAACCTCAAGAAGGGAGGAGGGCCTGTGGCCAAACAAAGGCAAACTTTTCTTCCCTTCACATTTTGCTCCAGGCTGATCTACTTTCTCTTCAGCACCTGATTATTCAGCTTTGTGTTCAGGAACTTCTGTCAAGGTTTTGAAAAGGGGCTGCAGACTATTGTCATTCAAGGAAGCATTTTTTGGAAGTTGTGGTTTTTGTTGTTCTTTTTTAAGGGAACAAAAAAGCTATTTGGAAAGGGAAAGAAAAAACTATTTATGACTCAGGGTGACAACTGATGATTTTTGTTTTGTCTCCCAAGAACCGTGGGCATATAGTTATGATTTTATTTATTTAATTTATGCATTAAAATCATGCTCAGGAGGGGTGGGCACAGTTTCCCTGTAATTCTCAGCTGATCTGGCTGGAGCTTCAGCATAAGAGCCTGAGGGTATCGTGCTGCCTAGGGCTTCCACAGTTATATGATGATGGGGGAGTGGAAGAAACGGCAAAAGGTGCCAAGGATGAACTGGTGTTGGCTGCAATAAGGTGCCAAGGCTGAACTGGTGTTGGCTGCAATAAGGTGCCAAGGCTGAACTGGTGTTGGCTGCAATAAGGTGCCAAGGCTGAACTGGTATTGGCTGCATGCAAAGCATGCCTCTTACACTCATACTATCCCTCTGGGAGCTATATGCTCATTTTTAAAGGTGGTGGGAGTTAAGGAGGCATCAATTTTCTGCACACTATAGAGGTGTAATCATTAATACCTTGACATTTATTAGACTTTTTAAGAATTCAAAGCGAGAAAGAAGCATACTTTGTTGAGATATTTTGGAATAACATGACATGAATTTCAAATGTTTTTGCTACTACATTGGGCAGCACCCAACCTGCTATTTTATGCACCAAAAAACTAATGTGATGCATAATTTTTTTACAATAGTTATTCTGGGTAAGAGGAATATAATTTTCTTTTTAAAAAAAATGTGTTTCTTTTTTGTAATAGGGCTACATGATGGAAAACCGAATCTCGGGTTTGAAATGTGACACAGATGTGTTTGCAACTTTTGAAGGTGACAATGTCGTCATGCTTCAGGTAAGAGTCAGGAAGTTCTGTTTATTCTTCTTGAAAATGTTGAAGAGCGCCACACCCAGCAGGGCTCAGGGCTTGCTCTTAGCTTTGTTCTCAAATATCATTCCTGGCAGCACTTGGGGGACTATTTGCTGTGCCAGGGATCAAACAGGGGTCAGCCATGTGCAAGGCAAGCACCTTACCAACCCTATACTATCTCTCTGGCTCCAAAAGGTATAGTTTTTTTTTTTTAAGATCAAGAGTTTTTCAGAGATCTGAGAGTTTTTATACATTTTTGTCTTTATCTAATGGCTTTATTTAATTGACAGGTGTTTTCCTGTTAGGCACTTGATTTTTGCAGTAGTTGAACAGGGGATTAAATTATTTCTATCCCACCTGATCTTTTGATGATGAATTACATATTTTTGGCTTAAGAAAACCATTTCATGCTCATATTGAGTCCGGTCTTTCTACTGAGAAGACTATTCCCAAAGAGCATTTGAGGCCCCAGAAGAGGAATGGGTAAAAGACATGAAAGGCCAGTTTATAAAAGAGCAATCAATCAGCCTCACTTTTGATCAAAAAGTGCACAGGAGGGCAGACTGTTTTCTTTTCACTGTCAGCTTGGCTTCTGTGTAGGAGCTTGCTGAATTACCAGTGTTGGTGAGAACAAAATGCGTTTTCCTTCATGTTGTTGCTCTGTGTGATTCTACTGAGTCTCTTAAGTTATACTGAAAATATTAGGGCACAAATATTTCCTCTGGTACATTATTTATTATGGCAAATTATTATTTATTATGGAAAATTTTCAATTTGCCATTGAAAGGGGGAAAGAAAGCAGGCTGCCTAGGGCCTTTGGGATAAATGCTAAGTTCCTTGGGATCCTTGTTGCTTTCATGAATTCTGGACAGATCATATATGCCTGAATGTTTGTGAATGTCAGAGGGTATTCACAAACAAAATATGTTTGAATCTAAATGTTTAATAATATGAACATGATTATTCATTCATGTTCCGCCTAGTAAAGAACAATGTAGTATTTAAAATTGTACACACAAGGTTTATTACAGCAGTGAAAGAATATGATGAGTAAAAATGATATAAATTTTATATAGAAAGTGATCACCATTTGGTGTTTTTTGATTTTATTTTGGTTTGGTTTTGATTTTGTTTTCTGGCCACATCTGACGATGCTCAGGGGTTACTCTTGGCTCTGCACTCAGGAATTGCTCCTTATGGTGCTTAGGGTACCATATGATGCCTGGCATCAAAAGCATTGCCTATAGCATGGCAAATGCTCTATAGGCTGTACTATGGCGTTTTTAAGACAGAAAATGGGCTTGTCTGATTCTGCTAAGATGGAGTAGCCATTTCTTCCCAGGACCTCTCTCTTCACAGTTCAATACCTTGCACATAATGCAATAGACAAGCATAGACAGACATTGAAAGGGGGAAAGAAAGCAGGCTGCCTAGGGCCTTTGGGATAAATACTAAGTTCCTTGGGATCCTCGTTGCTTTCATGAATTCTAGACAGATCATATATGCCTGAATGTTTGTGAATGTCAGAGGACATTCACAAACAAAGTATGTTCTGAGAAAAACTTGATTGCATGGTCAAAAGATAGGAAAGATGGTGGCCCAACAGCAGAAAATTCTTTTGGCAATATTAACTCTCACAAATCATATACAGCTGGGAAAATGAGAAAACACTATGTACTTACACATACTGTTTCAGCCGGGCCTCTTAGGAGCTGACCTTCCACTTGACCCCCAACGAGAGGAAGTAGACAGAAGGAGGTAGCACTTTGTCCTTACTTGCAGTGATGTTGATGTGACTGAGCAGGGACCTAGTCTTTTATTCCCTGCCTGGTAGAACTTCAAGTCGCCCATCAGAATAATGTTCTCAGAGCCCACTGGTGAATAAGCCTTCACCTCCACCCAGCAGCAATGACTCAGTGAGGTGATGTAAGGTGGGACCAATTATCAGTAGGTTTCAAGTCTCTACCCCAGTGTCAGTATGGTCCAGTGGAGAGTTGATTCATTACTCTCAGCTGGCATCGATATACTGAACCGAGATGTATGAGTCAGGAATAATCACCACTCCACAATCCTCCCCATTCCTGATCTCAGGGAACACAGTGAGTAGCTAACACTTTAGAGGCAAACTGCAAAACAACAAAGGAGAACCAAAGGAGTGAAAAACAGTACAGACGGTACACAGTACAGACAGTACAGACAGTATAAAGAAGGCAAGCAGGTACTTTGATACACTCCCTGCCTTCTCACCTCCTATTGCAGAGTGCTCCAATGGAAACAACCTCCATCTTCATCTGTATGCTTTAGATCTCTCAACAAAATAAAGCTCAGGACTAAATGTCTTGGCTGGTAAATTCCACTGAACACACACTAAAAAAGAATCAACACTAATCTTTCTCAAACTTTTCTAAAAAACAGAAGAGAAGGGTACACTCTTAAACTCATTTTATGAGGTCAGCATTATCCCAGTAACAAAACCAGATAAGAACATTGTAAAAAAAAGCACAAACACTATCTCTAATGCATCCACTGTATGGAAAACAGCAACAACAATGACAGAAACCATAGCAGATCTCCCGTTAGCTTGGGGGAATGGAGAGATAATACAATAGGTAGGGTGCTTGCCTTGCATGTGCCTACCCTAAACAATTCCCAGTACCCCCATGTGGTCCCCAAGTCTTAACAGAGGTGATCCCTAAGTGCAGAGCCAGGAGTAAGCCTTGAGCACCACTCAGAATAGCCCCAAGACAAAAAAAAAAAGAAAGAGAGAAAGAGAACTAATGCAAATTGAATTCTGCAACCCATTAAAATGATCAGACGTCATAATTAAGTAGGTTTTCCTCTGGCATGTGAGAATTGTTCAATGTAAAATTTTTGAAATAATCTATGTAAATCAATAAACATGATATACCACATTAATAGAAAATTAAAAAAATCTTAATTTCCCTCAATAGATGCAGAAAATCCATTTGACAAAATTATATATCCCTTCTCACAGTACATATACATAATATGCATAAAAGTTGAGTGCTTTTCCTTTTTAGATCAGGAATAATAAAGAATGTCAAAACTCACTATCCCATCTTACTTAGTTAAGTTCTTGCCAAGGAAATTTGGTAAGACAACGGTATATAAATATCCAAAAAGGGATAAATAAAATGGTCTTTTTGCAGATAATTTGTTCTTCTATATAAAATACTAAAACATAGTATGAGAATAAATAAATACCTTTAGTTAAGTTATAGGTCTACAGGCATAAAAAACTAGTTGTTTTTATAAACTAACACAAAATAAAAAACAATTCAACTTATAATAACTTGATAAATAAAATCATTTTGGAATAAAATTAACCAGGACGTGAAAGATCTGTACACTGCAATACTATGAGGAAATAAATTGAAGCATGAGAAATGAAATTGTATTTCGTCTTATGACATTTTCCCACCAAAGAGGATAACTTTTCTAAAATTCATGTACAAACACCAATGTTAAAGCAATCCTGAGAAATAAGAATAAAGCTGGAAGCATTGCATTTTCTGGTTTCAAACACTACAGAGCTGTTGTAACCAGATAATGGGATGTTGGCATAAAAAGCACCATCAAAACCAATGGGACAGAATTAGGAATCCAGAATAAACCCATGCTATACAGAAAATAATATTTGACAGAGGAGCTAAGAATCTGCTGTGGGGAAAATGTTTTCTTCAGTAACTGGTGCTGGGAAAATGGAACATTCACCAAATATGAAATAAAATCACTATTTTATGCCATTCACAAAAGTTAACTGAAATTATTAGAGACTTAAGTACAAACTGAAACTGTAATTTCTAGAAGGAAACAGAGGACAAGCTCTAAAATGCTGGTCTTTTCTTGGCAATGTTTTTTTTTAAATGATGATACCCTTTCCCTGCCAAAAAAGTAAAGAGCAACAAACCAAAATACCTTCGAATAGCAAAATAAGCAGCAAAATGAAAAAAAGCAACCCATGTAATGTAAAGAAGTGTTTGCAAATCATTACTCTGATAAGGGATTAAGGTCCACAATATGTAATAAGAAGAGAGGTGGAGGTCAACCTGTGAATTGCTCAGGGCTGAAAAATGCAACCAAACAGAAATTATCAAAGGATTCCATGAGTGTCCTGTGGAGCAAGAACATAGAAGTAATCAGTTAAGCTCTGAGAGAATTTCCACACACAGAGAACTAATATGCAGGAAGCTGCCCCAGTGTCTCACTACAGGGCTGGGGCCGAAGAGAAGAAGCTAAACAGCACTGCTGTGGCAAGTGAGGTGCTGTGCTGGGTAGTGGTGGCAGTGACTGACAGGCACAGCATGAGCAACAAAATCTGTGAGCTTTTAATACACCCATGGCATTTTGGCTCTCCACGTCCCTGCACAAAACCTGCAGAAAAACTGGTATAGAGCCCAGCAGACTCCCAAACTGGACCCAACAGCTTGAGACACTATTGCAGCCACAGTTACAAAAATCTGCCTGCATTTCAAGTAGGGACTTCTGGCCTCAGATGGTACTAAGCAAAGGAAAAAGCTGGTATCCTCACACAATAACTCATCTAAGTGCTGGCATTCACTTAGTTACAGAATGAAAATGCTCAGGGGAAAAAAGGAATGTGGATACTGATAGACCAATGCCCAAACTCAAGAGCTGAAACAGTCAGACCAGGGTTAGTCCCTGGGAACTTTGTGAACCAGGGGCCAGTGAAGATTCAATTGTAGAGGCTCAGCAGCAGGTGGACATAACACAAACACAGCAGCATAGACTCTGGGTGAAATTGGTGAATGCTTCTTAAGATTGCCACCCCAGCCTGCATAAGGCCAGACCCTCACCCATAGTCCTCATTACACAGTAGACACAAGAGGAAGTAAAGGAGCCCACTGGGATTAGTGGGTGCGGGTAATGGTCTAGAAAGGTTCATTTGTTCTAAACCTCGCAGGTGATGACTTCAGAGTGAATTTTGGGAGACGATTTAATGAGCTGGAAAAAAATCACAGTAGTATAGACTGCCATTAAAGAAAGAGAAAGTATGAAAGAGGATATGAGAAAACTGTAATCAGTAGTCGCAGAACTGAAGAGTATGATGAAATTAAAAAAAAACAACTCACTGGAAGGCCTGAGTAGCAGCAGAGAGACCAAAGCTGAGGAATGAATATGAACTTTTGAAGATAAGATATAGGAAACCATCAATGAAGAACATAAAATGGGGGAGAAAAGATTGGTAGAGAAAAAAATGAATAAGAAATGTCACAGAGTTGTTATGTGAGTTTCAGAGCAATAATGAACAAATTCTCGGAGCCCCATGGAACATGAAGGAGAATTGGTGAACAACTGTTGGTCAGAAAAATTATAGCTGAGGATTTCCCTGACTTGAAGACTGAGTCGTGCACCCAAATTCAAGAAACTCAAAGATTCAAGAAACTCAAAGATTCAAGAAACTCAAAGATTCAAGAAACTCAAAGTTGAAATAGCTCTAAATAGAAAAACTCCAAGACACATCATAATAAAAATGACAGAAGTCAATTATAGACCTTATTCCCATGACCCGATGGAGTGGTTTGAGGCTTTTTATGTTCCTGGAGCAAGCAGGTGCTCTTGGGCTCTAGTAGAGCATGAGACAGGACATATGGAGATGTTACTGGTGCCCACTCGAGCAAATCGATGATGAACGGGAAGACAGTGATACAGTGATACAGTGACAGAAGTCAAAGACAGAGATAGAATCCTAAGAGGAAAAAGAAGGAACTTATTTATAAAACAAATAGCACATGATTCATAGCTAGTCTATGAAATGAGATTCTATAGTCCAAGAGAGAATAGTGGAATACAGCAAGCAAGCTGAATTATACATCTCAATAGAATACACTATACAGCTAGGTTGTCCTTCAAATTGAAAGAAAACGTGCATAGTTTTATGGATAAGCAGCAGTTAAGGAAGTTCATGATCAACTAGTCATGGTGGGGTTGTGGTGAAATAAAATAACATCCACTTAGGTGGAATGATGAAACTGAACTGGTCTAGTTTAGCATCTATGGAAAAATGTAAGGAAATATATCCAAAGAATTAAGAATTTATCTTGCATGTAACCTATAAATTTGATCTGGTATTACTCTGAGTTCAAAAATAATATTTAAAAATAATACTTGCACTCCTAAATTGCAGCATTAGTTATGAGTAGCCAAGATTTGAAAATAACCAAAGTTCCCAAGAACAGATGAGCGAATAAAGAAACACACACACACACACACACACACACACACAGGGATACTACTATTTGGCTATAAAAAAAATTAAATCGTGCTAGTCACTGCTGCATGGATAAAACTAAAGAATGGTATGTTAGGTGAAATCAGTCAGAGAAAGAGGGACAAATACAGAATTGTTGCTCTCATATGTGGAATAAAAAGAACTCTAGTAAGTAACAAATAGCCAATGGTAACAGATCCTGAGAGTTGACCTGTAAAACTGAGTTTACCAAATGGGTAGCATGGGGGATATGGGAGGGTCCTTGAGACATTGGTGGAGGGACACTGACACTTTGGTGGTAGGTTTGGTATTAGAGCATTGCATGCCTCTGTTATTAAAAGTATTGTAGGGCCAGAGAGATAGTACTGTGAGTGGGGTACTTGCCTGCCCACAGCCTATTTGGGATCATCTTCAGCACAGTAGTCTTCTGAGACCCACCAGGATTAATTCCTCAGCACCGAGCCAAGAATAAACCATGAGCATAGCCCACTGTGGCCCAAGCCCCAGAAATGAATATTAAAAAAGAGTGTTTTAAATCTCTGTACCTGAATAAAAATTTAAAATAAATGTAAAAACTTACAAAATATGTAACAGGCTCAACTAACTTAATAACAAAAGACAATCTAATTAATAAAATGAGCACAGGACCTTAAGAGACAGTCTACAGAAAAAATATAAATGGCCAACAAGTACATGAGAAGATGCTTGATATCATGAATCATCGGGAAATGCAAATGAAAACCACAGGGAAATATCACCTCATTAGAATGAGATCATCAAAATAACAAGAGGTGAATGTTAGTGAGGCTGTAGAGAAAAAGATGATGCATTGTTTGTGGCAACATAAAGAAAAAGCCACTGTGAAGAGCAGTATGGAGGTTTCTCTGAAAATTAAAAGTGGAAATACTATGTGATTATTAATCTTACAAGAAAATGAAATCAGAGTATCTAAGAAATATCTGTGCCACTGATTTGTTGCAGCATTATGCATACTTATTCAAGTTAGGGAAACAATCTAAGTATTCATGGACTGGTAAAAATAAAAAATGAAATGTGATATCTATACATAATTCTGCACAGATACATAAAGGGATGTGACTGAGTTATCAAAAGAAGGAAAATATGTTGTTTATGATAACATGGACTACCCTATGATATTGATATAATCATATGGTTTTATCTTTTTTATTGATATGGTATATTATGTTGATTGGCTTATAAATGTTAAACCGTCCTTATATCCCCAGGATGAATTCTACTTGGTCATGGTATATGGTCTTTTTTGATGAGTCATTGGATTTTATTTGCTAATACTTTGTTGAGAATCTTTGCATGTATGTTCATCAGGGATAATGGCCTATTATTCTCTCTCTCTCTCTCACTCTCTCTCTCTCTCGTGCAGTGTGGTGTTTTTGATTTTGATATCAGGAATAATCCTGGAACATTGCTGGGTGTGCCCCCTTCCCTTGCAAAAAAAAATGAATAAAATAAAAAAAAAGAAGAAAAATAAAAAAACAAGCTGAAAGTCTGGTTGAAAATAATTGTAAATCACATATCTGACAAAGTACTTAGGATGTACTCAAAGCTAAGTCTTTAAATGTCCAATTAGAAACAAATAAAGACATAAATAGGCATTTCAGTGGAGAAGTATAAATGGCAACTATGAGCATGTAAAGAAGTGCAGCATCTTAGACATAATAGAACTGCAAATTACAAGTGCAGTGAGGTATCACTATATACCTACATAAGTCGCTAAAGTTTAAAACATATAAGTAATATTGTTTAGTAATGTTGTTATGGAAGCAGAAACACTGGATCACACTGTTATAGCTACTTCAGAAAAATGCTGAGCAATTCCTTAAAGCAGTAAAACACGTTTTTATCATACAACCAAGCAGTGTTGCCCTTGAGCATTTACACTTAGAAAATGAAAGTTTATGGGGCCAGAGCATTAGTACAGTGGGTAGGGCTTTTGTCTTGCACGCAGTCAAGGTTCGATCCTCGGCATCCCATATGGTTCCCAGAGCACCACCAGGAGTAATTCCTCAGTGCAGAGCCAGGAGTAAACCCTGAGCATTGTCAGGTGTGACCCAAAAAGCAAAAAAATTAAACACACACACACACACACACACACACACACACACACACACATATATATACATGTCACTTGTTTTCCCATTGTTCATTGATTTACTTGAGTGAGCGCCAGTAATGTCTCCATTCGTTAGGAATGAGATCCATTATTGTTACTGTTTTTGGCATATCAGATACACCACAGGTAGCTTGCCAGGTTCTGCCATGGCTCTGGGTTCATCCCTGGGGATCCTCTTTTTTCTATGTCAGACCATCAATCATCCAGGGCCCACAGGGCAGAGCCCTGGGTGTAGATAAGCCTGTCTCCTGACTGCTACCTGCCGACGAGCCAGGCACTGCAGCCAAACCTGCAACAACTCGAGGGGTAGATATAGATAGATAGATAGATAGATAGATAGACAGACAGACAGACAGACAGACAGACAGACAGACAGACAGACAGACAGACAGATAGATAGGCAGACAGACAGTAGATAGATAGATAGATAGATAGATAGACAGACAGACAGATGATAGAGATAGATAGATAGATAGATAGATAGATAGATAGATAGATAGATAGATAGATAGATAGATAGATAGATAGATAGATAGATAGATAGATAGATAGATAGATAGATAGATACATTGTATATATACACACATATATAATGAAAGTTTATATTCATCATAAAGCCTTCCTATGAATATTCATAACCACACTATTGTAATAGTCTTGAAGTTCCCAAACTAGAAACAATCTCAGTGTTTATCAATAGGTGAATGGCTAAATAAATCAGTATGTTGATGCTGTGGAATACTATTCAGCAAAAGAGAAGGAAGAGAAGAAAAACATGCTGATACTCAATAACTTAACTTAGTTGCAGAGTAAAACAAAACAATCCTTAAAGCAATCTCAGATTGTGATTTCGTGACACATAAAGCATTTTTGAAATGACTAAATTATAGAGAGGGAGTATCAGTCTGTTGCCAGGAGTGAGGGAGGGAAAGAAGGAAGTAATTGTGACTTTTAAAAGGTGGCTTGTCACAATGTATAAAATAAGAGGGAGAGAGATGCAGAGACAGAGAGAGAGATAGAGAAAGAAAGAGAGGAAACTGGGGTACCTGATATTAAGGCGGCCTGGGGGCGGGAGGGGAGGAGTACATTGGTGGTAGAAATGGGGCACTGGTGGAGGGATGGGTGCTGGAATACTGTATTACCAAGAACCAATTATGAACACCTTTGTAATTGTATGTTTCCACGGTGGTATAATAAAAAAATAAAAAAAATAAAATACTTTTAAAAAAAGGGAAAAAAAAGAATTTGTGGGGCAGTTAGACTATGTATAATAATAGTGTACATATGTCGTTACACATTTGTCAGAATCCATAGGACACTGAATATGACCTAGTTTAAACAATGAATATTGAGTAATGATGTGTCAACATAGGGAGATCATTTGTAACTAGTATACCACTATGGTGTATGATATCTGTAATGGGGGAGGATGTGGGTGTGTGTATAGGAGTATATGGGTGTGTGTATAGGAGTATGTACTAAAGTTTTCTGAGAATATAAAACTACCCTGAAAAACAAACAAAAAAAAAAAAAAAGGTGGCTTGAGTGAAAAATAAAATAAAACCAGCTACTAATTGTAAAAAAGAAAAATAAAAAAAAAAGGTGGCTTGAGTGATCCTTGAGATAGAAATGTTTGGTATCTTGACTGTACTGTTGGTCAAACAGATCTACACATCTATACATGTGATAAAACCACATCAAACTAAACACACAAGCTTGCATCCCCCCCCCACACACAAACAAATATCCCTGCATGTAAAAACAGTTAAAAGAGAAAAATCTCTGTGGATAGTAGCCACCTCATTTTCTTTGGCTGAACATGTAACTTGATTTGTTACTCTTAGGAGAAAAGGGTAAACATGAATTTTCTCTGAAATTTTTCATGACTGCACGTGAATCTACAGTCATATAAGAAGGAAAAGGAAAGCACACACAATTCATGAATAATGTTAGAAAGATCTCTGTCACAATACTGAGATAGACATTATTATATAGTAAGGGCTCTAGATGATTGAAAGGTACTTTTTCATGAAAATTTCTCTATTATAAAAATATAATTTTATGTAAAATTCCTGGAAAAGTTTTGCCAAGGAACCATTATGTTTTAGTTTTTTTTTTTCTTTCATAGGTTGCTGCCAGTACACCAAAAAAATCCTGAAAAATAATTTTTATATTATATTTCCATACATATTGTATTAATATATTAAATTATATATAATTTTAAAGTTTTTAAAGATTTTTTAACTAGGATTTTTAAATTTTTAAAAATTTCAGTTAGAAAAAAATTTTAATTATTTTTATATTTAAACATTTTTGTGTATAAATATTTTGTGTCTATATAAACTAATATATATTGTAATGATATTTTATATTATATTTGGGAACTATATTTCTTAAAGAAAATAAAATTTTTCATTACAGAAAAGTTTCTGAGTTTGAGTCATGCTCTGTAGTTTTGGTTTTTTTTTTTTTTTTTTTTAATTTTTGGGTCACACCCGGCAATGCTCAGGGGTTACTCCTGGCTCTGCACTCAGGAATTACTCCTGGCGCTGCTCGGGGACCATATGGGATGCCGGGATTGAACCCCGGCCGGCACAGGCTGGCCGCATGCAAGGCAAACACCCTACCCGCTGGGCTATCACTCCGGCCCCTCTATAGTTTATTTCATTGAAATTGTGTGGTCAGTGCAGCTCCCCTCCTACCCCTTTTTGGTTTTATCTCTTTGAGATAGCTATAGTGAATTTTGTGTTCATGTGAGGATGGATTGTTTAAGTGCTGCCATCTAATTTGGGCTAGATTTGTCTCCCCTTTGCCTAAAATTTTTAAAAAATATCAACCCTTAAGAATATTCAGAGCTCTGGAGATAGCTCAAATGGTTGGAGTTTATACTGTGTATCAGTAGGTGCTGATACATCGTGCTCAGTAAGTTTGGTCTGCTCAACAGTGCAGACCAAACAGTGTAGATCTGTTTGACCACTGTATATTTTATGTATACAGTGCTCAGTAAACTCAGTAGGTGCTGAGTTTGATCCCTGCCACTGTAGGGGCCCTGGAGTATTGTCAGGCATGGCTTTGGTGGTTCTTGAGCACAGCTGTACCCAAGCAGCTCTGCATGAGTGGGTTCTAGCACTGAACTACCAGGTTTACATAGCCAGCCCAAGGATACTGAGGGTGCTCATCGAGCCTCCTGAGCACTTCTTAGGTGCTTTGCCCAACACCCAAAACTAATGTTCAGTAATTTAGGTGTTATACCAGTTCACATTGTCCATCTCTCTGACTGATGAACTGGAGTGTGAGGTATTTCAGTGAGTTTCTCTTAAGGATAAATATTAAGAGAATATATTCTAAGTGTGTATAGTTTGCTTCTCCAAAGTTGTGATTTAGTGATGTAATTGCAAGCACCCACTTGTGGGCCACTATGAAAAGATTATTTAGCATAGATCTGGGAGTGGCCAAACTGGGTGCCAATGAAGAAACAAGGACTCCTCTGTCATGTAAATGGGAATGTGGACAGTGGGAGGGAGGACGCTGAGCCACAGAGGAAGGTATTGTAGGGATCCTGCTACTGAGAGACTGGCCTCCTGCTCAGAAGGACCTGAGCACAAAAAGGCAGAGCCCCTGTGCTGTGAGAATGTGTAGAAAAGCTTCCAGGGCCAGACTGAAGAAAGAAAACAGTTTCACAGTCTGCTAGGAAGGAAATCACCAGAGAACTTTAAGACTTGATGATACCGTCTGTCTTTGGCCAATTTTCAAAGCAGACAGCTAGGCACACATGGGGAAAAATACTATCTCAAGTCATTGATTGAAGCTCACCAGGAGCTGGAAACACCTATTTAATCAGTAGTATGTGTCAGAGGTCCCCACAGACCCCCTCAGACTGGACATTTCTGTAGGGTAACTCAGAGGACTTAGCATATAGTCCTACTCCTGGTTGTGACTGAAAGGATGAAACACAAAACAAGCAAAGGAAAAGACATTAGGAGCAAAGTCCAGAGGAAGTCTGACCTGAGATTTCAAGACTTCCTTCTCAACAGTCAGGCAGGACATGCTTAGTTCTTCCAGAAGTGAACTGGGATAGCATCTGGGAAGTAGTGTTTCCAGAAGAAGCTCATTTGAGATTCAGCATCCAAGGCTTGAATTGGGGCTGGTTGTGTTAGCATCTAGGAGCAAGTACTCTGCATGGTCAGAAATATTTTGCACAAGCCATTGAGGCACACTGAGTCTCCCTCATGAGTCATCGTATGGTGGGACCCTTCCCTAATCCAGTTTCCCAGATGGCTGATCGGGACCGCCATTGTAAGCACATTTTCTCAAATAGCAGGTCTTAGGTCTATTAGAGTAAGTTTTCTCTGCAGCGGCATAAGACAGATATTCTTCTAGTTTTGTGCTATGAAAAAAGGGAAGATTAAATGTGGTGGTGAGTGGGGAAGCAATTTCAATCACTTGCCATTAGAATGGAAGAAGTTTCTTTGACACTGCAGCATGTTTAGGACCGAAAATCAAGGGGGCAGAATCTGGTTCATGTTGATGGCATGTGCTCCTCTGCTAATGCTTCTTCCTCAAATATATTCAAACAACAGGCAGAAAGAAGAGAGGGGGAGCAGTTGGACACGGACAGTATAAGAGTAATCATTCAAGAATCAAGGTTTTTTTTTCTGGGACCCCCCCAGAGGTGATGGGCCCACTCCCAAAACCCATCTGTCCTCCCGGGAGCCCCATGGTCAGCTTAGCCTGGGGAAAGCGGAGTTCCAGCTTCTCCAGCCACATCAGAGGCCCGCATGCTATGGCTGGTCACCCCAGGGCAACTCCTGGGCGAGGCCACCAGGCTGGACAAAATCGAGGGGGGAAAGGCCAACCCCTGACTCCATCTGACGAATTCCCAGCGATTCCCGCTTCTGGGAGCTGCCTACCTGGGCTCGAACTGGTTTTGCTCTGTTAATCTGGTCGTGAGGTAGTATCCCAGCGTCCGGACAGCGAGGTGGTGGCTAGTGTGGTGGACCGAGTCTCATCTGGCTGCTTCGGGGACCCCCCCAGAGGTGACGGATGAGACCTCGCCCACCACACTAGCCACCACCTTCGCTGTCTGGATGCTGGGATACTACCTCACGACCAGATTAACAGAGCAAAACCAGTTTGAGCCCAGGGCATGCGGCTACCCTGCGGCTGCGCAGTCCATCAAAATAGTGGAAACAGTAATGTCCTTTAATCTACTGCATTCCACGATGTATAGGAAAGTTTGGCGGGAGGGAGAGATAGAGAGGAGAGAAAAGACATACAGAACCCGCCAAGTAGTTGAGGTGTGGGAGTGGGGAGGGAGGTGGGGACATTGGTGATGGGAGATGGGTTCGGGTGGAGGGATGGGTGTTGGAACACTGTAGAACCAAGACTCTACATGAGCATCATGCAATTGTATGTCTAAAATGGTGTAATAAAATTTGGGGGGGAAAATCTGATCTGCCTAAATATCTGCATTATGTAAAATTGAAAAATAATATTTCCGAAATAATTCATGCTGAAAACAATGTATTACTGATAATTTCATTTATTTTGTCATGGACACACAAATAAAAATTTTCAAACAACACCAAAAAAAAATCAAGGGGTTTTATTAATTTCTGGAGCCTGGGAAGCAGAAGGAATGGAATTGAGGGATTAACTCAAGTGGACATGAATGGAGCACAGTGCTCTTACTTTCGGTGGTCGCTGGGGAGATGCTAAGTCGTAGGGCTTGAGAGCAGGGCAGTTTTGGACAGAGAACCAGGCATTTCTGTAAGACTGCTGACCTCTGGCATCAGAGCTCTCGGTCGCAGCAGTAGCATTCTCCATAGCTCTGGGAACCTGCTCTAGGGAGGGTCTCTTGACAGCTTGCCTAGGTAGTGATATGTCTTGGGGTGAGAGCTTCAGGTGGCTTGAGAGGAGGTCGGCCTGCCAGCTTGCCACCAATCCTATCAGTTGACACATTCTGGTATGTACCAGAGCTCTTGGGTGACCCACCATTCATGCAGTGACATGGGAAATGAGCTGGCTGCCTGCACTAGTCAACCTGGCCTTCCACCTGGAGTGTTGGAATCTTCCCAGCTTGGCAGCTTATTCTTCTCTGGGCTGCTTTTAGCCCTGATTCCACTTAATGGAGTAGAGGAGAAATTTCCGGAGACCAGGGAAAGAAAGTGGTCAGTGAGCATCATTGTGTCCTGGTATTATCTAGCTTGCTTTCACCCTCAGCCTGAAAGTGAGACTCTTAATCCTGAAGGCACTGAGACCACTCTCCTGAGGCTAAGGAGACGTGGAAATTGAGCAGGGGAGCCTTGAGAGTTTCAGCAAACTTTACTTATTTCCTTTAAGCAAGATGGAAGGTCTCCGGATCCTTTCATTATTTTCCTGTGGCAGAGGGTGTAGGTCCTTGGTGGAATTTAATTACACTCTCTACCAAATCCAATTACTCTGATACCCATGAAATCCCATTATAACTTTCTTTGCCTCATTCCAGGATCACCAAGATGGGTTCCTTCCTAATCTTCTCTGGCAGATTTCCTAAAGAATATTAGGGATCACTCTGAGGTCTTTGTTCATAAGTCCATAACAGAGCAAATATGCAAACATGCAAAAGACCTTACATGCAAAATGGTTAAAGGTTTTTCTGTTAATAAAGTGCATTCCTTAGAGATGTCAGAATCCCACGACTATTTTTCTATAGATGTTTAGATTTTTTTCTCTTATTTCTAACTTTTATTTCAAGCAGAAGTTTCAAGAGAAAAATGCAAAGACATAATACCTGGGAATATAGTCTACTTCTGAAGGTTAACTACATCTCAATTGTCTCATTCTTTCACTCTTTGAAAATATATTTTTGAATATGCAAGTGTATAATGTGCAGATGTTAAACCTGTGTATAGCTATTCATGTAACTATTTGAAAGTAAATTGCTTGAAGAAAAGTCATCCCTAAACAGACTCCAAGGCATTTCATCCTTAAAACTTCCATTCATGTGAACAAGTGGGACATCAGGTAATTGAAAGGGTCTTTGGGACCAGTGTTACGGAGAGTGAGGACTAGACTTCAGACAGAAGAACTTAGGCTGGCTCTGCTCCAAGAAGGAATGTGAAAGAAGTTTCCCTGAAGTTTCAACCATCTGGCCCTAGGAGGACCCCAGTGAACAGCAGGTGGAGATGTTGAGATGATGGAAGGAGGAAGGTGCAGGCGCTTCTTCACAGTGATGAAGGTGAAAGTCACCCAATCACAAGACCTTTGGAGTTCCAAAGGACTAGAGATGTAGATGACTTCAGCTTAGGGACAGAGACAGGGGTGGGGGTGGGGGGTGTCAGCTCTGCATATCTA
Source organism: Cryptotis parvus (assembly GCA_021461705.1). Taxonomy (NCBI): domain Eukaryota; kingdom Metazoa; phylum Chordata; class Mammalia; order Eulipotyphla; family Soricidae; genus Cryptotis; species Cryptotis parvus. Next base: position 69,315 of record JAJIBD010004317.1, read on the forward strand.
GACTGGCTGGCTTCCTCCTCTGGAGGGCTCCTGGGGAAAGACAACAGATGGAGGCTAGAGGACCTGTTCTACCCACAGAAGCAGAAGAAAATGGCACCAGAAATATTCACTCAGACCTACAGTTACACCCCAAACCACCTCTGAGGATGACAGAAAAATGAAGGAGGTGTGTAAAATGAGACCCGAGGTGCAGGCAGAGCGCTTTGGGGTAAATGCAGTAAAGGCCATGGGTGGAGGGATAGAATCAAGTCCCAGACTAGAGGAGGATACTGGCACCAGGACAGGCTGGGGGCATGGACTTAGAGGGAGGAAGAGGCACGCAGATCTGCAGAGGGACAGGAATTGCTATGAAGCATTTCAGTTGAAAGTAATTATTCACATTGGGGGCTTGGAGGGATTGGGGGCAGGTTGGGGGTGGGATACTCTCAGGAAATCTGATGACGGTAATTTAAGCAGACATCCTACCTTACTCTTTCTAATAAATCCACTGACACCCTGCACAGAGCTGGTACTCATCTTTTGTGGAAACCAGGTATTGCTACATCTAAATACTGAAAGAACTTTTCAGGGTCTCAGCAAGTGCAGTTTCATGAGAAGGGAACCTTTCTGGATTGTGATGTGTGTGCCACATGTTAATCCTTACTTCTCTATGCCCCCAAATGATTTCTTCACTTTCTGTAGTGAGTTTTTTGGCAGCAAAACTGAGTTTAGCCTTTTTAAATTGTGGGCGTCCATGCGTTCTTTTGTTTTAACTTTGGAGTTACAGCCAGCAGTGTTCAGGGTTTTCTCCTGGCTCTGTGTTCAGGGATTACTCCTGGAAGGGATCAGGGGATCATATGTAATGTCAGGGATCAAACGTAGGTCAGCCCTTTACAAGGCAAGTGACTTAACCCCTCTTCATCCCCCTGGGTTACTATATCTCCAGTCCTGGGGGACATTAATCCTTTATAAAAATGTGTTAATTGTTTTAATTTTGAAGATAAGTGAAGCAGAAATAGTTTAAGTGACTTATGTAGATAATTTAGATAATAACCATCTAACTAGAGAATGGGATCCCAGCCCAGTACTTTTTAAAACAAATTTTATTAATGCACTGTGATTTATAAAGTTGTTTCTAGTTGAGTTTCAGGCATGCATTGTTCAGTGCACAGTGGTGGCTACAGCACCAATCCCTCCACTAGTGTCAACTTCCCTCCACCCAAGTTCCCTCCTGCTCCCAACCTGCCTCCTCGACAGGCACATTTTTAGTATTTATAATGTCCTTGGCACTGAGTAGTACCATCTTGAACTCCAAGAACCAATAAGGAGAGAATAGACATTTCTATGACTTGAGAGTTATGTTTATGTCAAATGAGGATGAAGAGAATGCCTGATGCTCCACTTAATGGGTTTCATAGGCACCCATAGATATTGGGGGAGGGAGCTCTTCCTATGCCTTCAGAGGCATGGGCACCACCCACTCAAAGGGACCCGTATATACTAGGTAATGCCATGTTCCCACTGTAAAACACATCCTGCCACATGGCATTAGGGCTGTTGATTTGAAGCACATCACTTTTGTAGTTTTACTGGTATCTAATTTCACAGTTTGTAGTTTGAACAATAGCTATAAACATAAGGTGTTTATACTAGTTTTATGTTTGAACATATTTAAATAACATAATTTGAAACAACTTAAATCAACATTGGGGCCCAAGGAGACTTCTGCCCCCCCACCCCCTCACACACACTTAGATAAGTTTGGTATCTAAATACTGAAAGAACTTCTCAGGGTTTCAGCAAGTGAGGTTTCGTGAGAAGGGAACCCTTCTGGATAGTGATTTGTGTGCCACATGTTAATTCTTACTTCTCTGTGCCCCCAAATGATTTCTTCACTTTCTGTAGTAATTGTTTGGCAGCTAAACTGAGTTTAGCATTTTTTAAAATTTGGGCATCTATATGTTCTTTTGTTTTAACTTTGGAGTTACAGCCAGCAGTGTTCAAGTGGTAGTGAAACATTTTTTTTATTTTTTCATATTTTCTTCATTATCGCAAGAAACCAGAGGAACCCCCACACCACGAGGGCAGTCATTTTCAAGATCCAGATTCCACAGCTCATCAGAACTCCCCAAGAGAAAAGCCAATCTTTCCCCATTGTGGTTCATCAGTAAATGCATGAGATGAGAGCCTACTACTGAGAGTATGACACCTGCACGGCAGAGCCTGGCAAGCTACCCGTGTTGTATTTGATATGCCAAAACCAGTAACAATTATAGACCTCATTTCCATGACCGGAAGGGATGGTTTGAAGCTCTTCGTGTTCCTGGAGTGAGCAGATGCCTTTGGGCTACACTAGCACGAGATGTTACTGGTGCCTGCTCGAGCAAATTGATGAACAACAGGAAGACAAGTGATACAAGTGATTAGTTTTTCAGCTGTAAAAACTTAATTACTTTCTCTTTTAATAAAAGAAAATAGTGCACAAGTATTACCTGTCGTGAGTACTGGGAATGGTGATTCTTGCTCATACTTGGGTTTTAGGAAGGACCTAACCCAGTTGCCTGCACAACAGGAGATTTGCTGGAAGGGGTGGGAGAGATGGGGGCAGCAGGGTGGGGGAGGAAGGGAAAGGAGAGGAGAGTTTGGAAGAATTGGGGAGTCTGTGGGAAACCCTAGACCAGAGCAACTGTCCCCCTACCTACCTTCATCCCAGAGGACAGAGACAAAGGAGCTTCAGGGAGTTCTTTGTAGATTGATTTGCTGATGGGGTAAACCTTGGAGAAACACTTGATGCTTCTAGGACTTCACTCTGCAGACATGGGCATAGTCTGGGGGCCTCACCAGCATGTGAAACTGCTGTCAGAGCTCCTGGGAGAGACGGAAACCAGAAGAAACCCTGAGCCAAGACTTCCAATTTCCCTTCCTGCTGAAGAGATGGTCTGTGAGCATCAAGTACTCCCGTACTCTTGGTGAGAAAAGTTGTATGAGGACAGAGAGAAGAATCTATGGGGTTGGAAGTCAGGTGACCAAGAGCAGCGAGCCAGGCAGCAGGGCTGGTGTGCTGGGCTGGCTTCCACTTGTTGAGAGAACTGGCTCACCATAGATGACTGACAAGCAGTGGGGAGAGAGGGGAGGAGAGAGCTAGGGAGTCACACCACCAGCTTGAGACCGAGGAGCTGGCCCTAAAGCAGTCCCTAAGTTTATGATCTTCAGGGCCTGGTAGAGACCTAACTAGCTGTGCAGGCCCAGGGAGTCTCAGGATTTGGTGGGGGGGTTGAGGGCAAACTCAGGGGGAACCTGTCCCTTTCCAGGGGCTACAATTGCTTATCTCCCTCTCACTACGGCTGCAAAGGAACATAGGTTCTGGTTTCCTGGAAACCTCCATTTTTCAAGAGAAAGTGAACATTACTTGTGCTTCATGCTGAGGGGCAGGGTCAGTGGGAACGACATCTGTGGGGAGCAGCACATGGGGGAGGGGGCTGTGCTCCTTGCCTCCCTCTCACTCTCCTTGAGGGTCTGCTCAAGTCAGCAGAGCCTCCCTATGCCATGGTTGAGGCAGGCACGCCTACATGGGGAGGAGCAAGGGGGAAGGTGTGCCCTGTAGCTCTCTTCAGGCAGCCCAGGACATTCCTGGGAGTCTGCTGGCCAGACTTCGGAGTTGAAGGCTGGTTTTTTGCTACAAGATGTCCCCAGTTTGAATCATCACCTTGAGATGTAGCAGAGGCGGGCTTCAGAGGCAGGGAGGCCATGATAGTCCCCACATACTGATTGAAAGTGTCACCCACGCGTGGCTTCTGGAGAGAGTGTGAAAGACCTCCCTGTGCAGCCCTTGTCTGCTCCTCGGGGGGAGTGTTGGGTCTCCTGGAATGCCTTCAGCGCAGGTCTGCAATCCTGTGGCTTCTTAGGCTCCATCTGGTTCCAAGCTCCACTGCCTGTGTTTTCGCCATCTTGTTCCTTCACAGCATTCACAGTAGTGGTTTCCTTAGAGTGGTGAGGTTTGATTCCTACACATGAGCATTCCAGAAACAGCTTGGGAGAGCTCCTGAGCTCTCTGGGGTCATTTTTGTACAGTAGGAGTCACAGGGAGATGCCCCAGGCTGTGATGAGGATCTGCAGAGCCCAAGCAAAGCCTTCATGGGTATTGGCACTGACGGTGAAGAGCTCAGTGTTGTATGGCACTGCCCTACAGTGCAGGGCACAGAGTAAATGCAGAGTGATGTCTATAGTGAAGGAGCTGAGCTTGACCAGGGACAGGCTAACCTATACCATGGACCATTTCTAGAATCAGGATTGAGGTGCTCTGCTTGCAGCATCTTGAAACTCTTGTGATTTTTTAACAAGACGCCATATTTTTGATTTGTTATGTAGCTGATCTTACCTGTGGTGCCTTGCAACATGATTTGGAAGCACAGAACCATTAGGCCTGCCACTTTGAGTAACTCCATCATCCTCTGGAGTCCAGCTAGAGCAGCCCAGGGTCTGGCATGGCTTACTACCGAGTGGATACTCTCCATTGCCTTTCCCTTCCACACCACGTTTTCTAGTCTCATGAGCTCTGAGTGTTTCTGCCTTGGCAGTAGAGACTACATTTAGACTTCTTAATCCAAATTTTACTGTACCTGGCAAAAATCTCTGAAATACTTAGGGTGTAGAAACACTCATTGCTTCAGAGAAGGCTTGAAAAGCCATTTGACCTACAAAATAACTTTTATTGATATTATATATATATAATCAGCATCACCTCTGCATATGACATTCATTATAAATTCATGTTTATGATGTTATTTTGCACAATTGCTCAGACTCATAGTTTCCAAGTGTTGGCTGTAGGTTAGCTTGATTCCTCCCTCAGATGGGCCCTTTTATGAAAGGATAGCACTGAGTTCATCTCACTGTGTGGTGTCCCCGATTTCTCCTAGGAAAGCAGGACTTAGTAGATGAATGAAAGAGAGAGCTATCGCTGTTAGAAGCAGCAGCCTTTGTCTGCAGCCACAAAAAAAACACTAGCTCAAAACAATCAGCTAGAAAGATGTACTGTCACAAAGCATCTTAAAATCTGCCATATTGTGCTACAATGAGGATAGAACCAAAGGGTGTCATTCAAGGTGAAATAAGTCAGAAGAGGAAAATATAAATACTCACTCATATGTGGGAAATAAAGAAACAAAACAAGGCCATAGGCAATTTTCAGTAACAACAAATGTTGGACTGTGACCATAGAACTGAGGTGCTTAACTAGTGGAGTGGACTGGAAGGATCTGATGATTAAAGGGTATTGGCACTTTCATGCTGAGTCTTGTATGCTAACATTGTTCTCCTGAAACAGATAAGCATTGTCACTTTTGTAAGCCAATGTTGCCTCAATAAAATGAGAATTTTAAAAAAGAGGAAATTTGGCACAAAGATTCAAAACACCAAACTTAGATAAGGTTGTAGTTTACTTACATTGCACCTCTCCTCCCTTCCCCCCCCACAGTTCAGTTTATAGAAAGATCTACTTTTTGTTCATCTCAGAATAATGAAGCCGAGATGACAACCAAAAATACTCGGAGCCTGAGCAATAGTATAGTGGGTAGGGTGTTTGCCTTGCATGTGGCTGACCTGGGTTTGATCTCAGGCATCTCATATGGCCCCCCAAGCACTGCCAGAAGTGATTCCTGAGTAGAAAGCCAGGAGTAACCCTGAGTAACGCCGGATGTGACTCGCAAAAGGAAAAAATATATTTTAAAGATTTTTTTTAAATTTTGATTTTTCTGGTTTTGAGCATAGCTATTGCTATGTAAGATATTTCTTTTGGGAGGGGGAGGATAGGTGATGAGCAGGCAAGACACAGTATATCTTTCTGTATTCTTTGGAATTTTGCAACATTTTTTGTGATCTATAATGATTTTAAAACAGATGGAATAGTATACAGGGAAACACATCAGTGGAGTGACACGTGAACCTCCTCATTGCATGTTTAGTGGAAACGACAACGGATCTGTTTTTGCTTTTCCTGAGTCATTTATCAAAGCCCCAGATTCACCGCTGTACATCCCAAACCCCCAGTACATAGTAGCTTCAGTCACTTAATCTTTCACTGAGGGACATCAGCAGCATTTTAAAAAGTAAGCTCATTTAAAAAATGATTTCTTGTCTCATGACCTAGAAAAGGAGGAAAGAGGCCAAAAGAAAGGAACAAAGTGTGAAGAAAAAGGAACTGAGAGCCAAAATGAGTAATCTGCTTTATGAGATCCTGGCTGGGACGTCGATCTTTTCTCTTAGTTTCACACCTGAAACTATTCCTTACATCATTCTAATTTTAAATCTAGTTGTGAGTGAGTTAATTCTAGAAGTCAGTTAATTCTCAATTTTACTTGCTTAGATTTGAACCGTTAAAGTAGTGACAGAAGTTCAGGGGAATTATTAAGGAACTGAGCAAGCAAAAACAGACACTGAAAGGCATTTATTAATTCACTCATTCAAGAAAAGATCCCTCAACTCCCATCATGGCTTGATGCACAAAGATCGGGAAACTTAACCTCCTGACTTATCTTTCATGCTGCCGAAAAAAAAAAGCAGTAACAAAGCCAACTCTTTGTCATCAAATTGTTATAAAAGAAGAAAAAATAAAGAAAGGCAAAACTAGAAGGGTTGGAATAGTAAAAAACATTACTTAATGTTTAGAGTGATGTTTCTTTTGCAGCAAAAGAAGTGAAGGTGGAGCCATCCTGAATAAATTAACGAATGAAAAGATGCAAATACTAATTGTAGTACTGCCAATGAAAATAGATGTAATTTATGTATCATTTAATATTTGCTATAATGATAATTTACCTCCCTCTTACCCATTGTTGGCACAGTTTGATTTTTAACTATTTTGTACATTGCCAGTCCTGACCGTTGATCCATAATACTGTGAGTAGTTTTCAAACTCATTGGACCTAATGTTTTAATTTTTATATAATTTTTTTTGTTATTTTGGAGCCACACCAGCAGTACTCAGGACTTAAACCTCAGTACTAAGCTCAGGGATCACTCCTGGAGGGACTCAAGGTACTAAATGGGATGCCACGAACAGAATCTGGGTTGGCTACATGCAAAGTAAGTATCCTACTCACTGTACTGTAGTTCTATCCCCTAAAAATTCATTTTGCATTACACTCTTTACTTGTCCACTTATCTTTCCTTTGATCATCGATTTGCTCGAGTGGGCACCAGTAACATCTCCATTCATTGGGAATGAGGTCCATTATTGTTACTGTTTTTGGCATATCGAATACACCACGGGTAGCTTGCCAGGCTCTGCCGTGGATCTGGGTTCATCCCAGGGGGCCCAGACCATCAACCATCCAGGGCCATGGGGCAGAGCCCTGGGTGTAGACAAGCCTGTCTTCTGTCTGCCACCTGCTGACGCAGTCGGGCACCGCAGCCACACCTGCAACACTTCAAGGGGCAGGTGGCACTAACACTCTTGACTTGTATCTTGGTCTGGAGACTACAGCCTCTGCCCCAGGTGCACCCAGCTCTTTTTTTTTAAAAGAATTATATGAAATTTTACTATGACCATAAATACAAAAACATGGATAAAATAAAACTATTCCTTGAAAACCACAAACTACCAAATTGTAATCAAAATAAAAACATTTGCATCAGAGAAGAGCTCAGTGGGCTGAGCACTGCCAGGAGTGGATTCCCTAAAGAGGAAAAAAAAGATATGCATGCATGAAACCTTCCCCCCCATCCCCCCACCCCCCCCACACACACACATTCATTCACCTTCTCCCTTTGTAGAACTCTGTATGGGAGAATTTGTTTTGTTTTTGAACTACACCCAAAGATCCTCAAGGTCTACTGTTGACTAAATGCTTGGGTCTAACAGGAAGGAGAGCAGGAGGGTCACCCCCAGCAGTGGGGACCATGTCATGTTGGGAATCCAACCAGAAGGAAAGAAGGCTTCCTCCTACATGCAAAGCATGTCTCCAGCCATTGACACATCTATTTCTGTGGAGCATAGTTGACTTTTTTCATTTTTAAAGGAAATTTGTTTAGTTGATCATTGTCCTCTGAGCTACATGGGGATTTCTCCTAGCAGCACCAGGGATCAAAACAGGGTTGACTGCCTACAAGACAAACACTTTAACCCCTGTACTATCTCTTCAGAGGAGTTGGCATTTTTGACTAAGAAGTCCAGCTAGGTAAAAGAGTGTTGAACTGCACTCAAGTTTAGTGACCCTGGCCACAGAGATAGCAGCACTCATAGACTTAGGTTCGCATCCTGTAAAACTGATAGAGGACCTCAGACAAGTCACACAGTTAAGTCAACAAGAAAGCAAGCGTACAGCACCATGACCATGCAAAGTCCACACACTTGACATGAGTGGTAACAGTGTTGTGTCCCCTGCTGCTCACGTTCCCTTCTGCAGCCTCATCTCTGCCCCCCAACTCTGCAAAATACCCCCTCAGTTGAGGAAACCAAGCAGGAACAACCATGCAGCTATTTAGCAGCTCAATTCTGACACCTACAAATAACTACCTCAAGTTAGAGCAGTCTTTTGGACAAATTCTCTCACTTCAGGTATAATCACACAAGCACCCAGCTCTTTGAGAAAGGAAATACTCTTTTACTATTATGAAATAAAATCATGGCTAATATCACCTGTCTGGAGGTATAAGTTCAAGAATTCAAGACAATAGTTTTGGGGAGGGAGGACAGTAATTTTTAATGTTTATAAAAGTATAGTAAGATATAATGATGAATGAATGTCTGAATCTATACAAAAAATATTATGGCAACTCCATTACACAGCAATCCAAACTTAGGGATCTTTCACAGCAAGTTCCATGGCTCCCTCTAATTTGTCAGGGACTGGTGAGCGTAATTTTTTCATTGTTCTGGAACTGGGAGAACCTGAGATCTTTATTGTAACTAAGACTGACTCTGACTGTTGGCTGGCGGTGTCTGATCACATGACCCTTGAGTGAACCCTGGAACTGTCTTCTGTTGGCTGAGACTGTCCTGGCATTGCATGTCTGAGCCTGCACCTTCTAAAGCTTCCTTCATCCCTCTCCCAGGCAAAAACCTCTGCATCAGTTAAACTCATGGGGTTCATTCCCAGGGTATTAAAAAATCACCCAAATTATGATACTTACATAAACATATCGATTTCAAGGTTATTGATAATAGTATAAAATCAGAGGCTTGGGATGTAGCTAAATCATAGAACATTTGTGTTGTGTATATGAGGACATGGGTTTTATCCCTGGCACTGCCAAAACAGTAAAGATAAAAAAACTTAAATATGAAAATATGAAATGGTCTGAGTTAAAGGAAGTACTTAATTAGTTATATATATATGTGTATATTTCCAATCAAGGACTATTATACAGTCCTCACATAGTTAGAATCTGAAATTGCAGCAGTTATGATCCAGAAATATTATGATAGCCTTTTGCTTAAAAGCATGCAGCATTTTATAGAGTCTGTTTAAAAACATAAATATATATGAAACAAAGAAGAAACTATTACATTATTGGTTATGTGTGAGAATGAATTAGCATTCATTCTGATGGAACAAACACCTCCCAATTCATTACCTTAGAACTTCATGCAAATGTTAGCTCACAGTTCTGTGGGTTATCAATTTGGGTTGAATCCACATGGTCCAATTCCTCAGCAGTCTTTCTTGGGTTCACTTTCACTGTTGGTGGTCAGAAGGTTTGTCCCAGATGGCCTCACTAATAAGAATTTCCACTGATGTTGTCAACTGGTTCTTCTTGTGTAGTAGTAGTATGGGTTTGGCCACATCTTCTTTTCATAGCTCCAGGAAAACATACAGTACTTCAGGCCCAAATAGCATCTTTAAAGCTGCTGAGGAGGAAATAAATGGACAATGTTCTGTATGTATGTTTTAGTATTATTCCTTGAACTATGATCCACTATGAAGGGCTAACAAAATATAATCCAGCCAGGACCAGAGCGATAGTATAGCAGGTAGAGCATTTGCCTTGCATGTGGCTGATCTGGATTTAATCTCCAGCACCCCATATAGTCCCTCTAGCACTGCCGATAATAATTCATGAGTGTAGAACCAGAAATAACCCCTAAGCATCGCCAGGTGGGCCCCACCTCCCTAGTGCTACCCCCCATCCCTCGCCAAAGTAGTCCAGCTATCTGACTCAGGGCAGACAAGGTTTTATCTGAAATGTCAGTTGAAATAGTTTGTTCTAGGACCAGCACTGGAGATAGATACTTCAAGGGGGAGAGAGAGCAAGAATTACTCATCTAGAAAGTCTTGCAGACGGCTTTGAGTGTGGTAGGCCAACTGCCATATAAGGCCCAAGGAAGGAGTAAAGACTTGTATAGGTTCTGTCAATGGATTTTGCTGAAAGCAAATAGACAGCCTCTGACTGTGGCATTTAAAGACCTTGTCATAGATAGAACTATAAAACTCCCCCAAATAACTAAAGCTATTCAAGGAAAATTAAGGATGGGAGGAATTATATTTCCTGACTTTAAATTATATAGTAAAACTAGCAATTGTCGAAAGTACTAATATCATCCTAGAACTGAGCATTAAATACAGGCAAAAAGATACACATGACAACCCTTTAATGTAGTTCTGTAATCCACAATCTGGAAGGGGAAGAAAAGAGAAAGAGATAGAGAGAAAGGGAAAGAAATAAAGAACCTGCCATGGAGGAGGGCTGGGAGAGGGGGAGGGAACCCGGGACGTTGGTGGTGGGAGATGGGCACTGGTGGAGGGATGGGTGCTGGAACACTGTATGACCAAAACCCAAATATGAACTTTGTAATTGTATATCTTTGTAATTGTATATCTCATGGTGGTATAATAAAATACTTAAAAAAATTATATAGTAAAACTATGGCAATCGGTACAGAGAGGTACTGGTCTAAAGATAGATTCTTAGGCCAAAGGTATAGAATCAAGAACCCAGAGATAAGCCCTCAGACTTGTGGACAGATAATTTGTGACAAAGTTGTTATGTGCCTGACTGTAAAAAAAAAGAAAGCCTCTTTTAAAAATGGCGATGAGAAAGCTAGATGGCCACATGTATAAAATGAAACAATCTGTATCTCACACCATAAACAAAATCTGAAGTGGACTAAGTCCTTGAGATTAGACCAGAATCCCTAGAATGCACAGAGGAAAATACAGGCAAAGCTTTTCTGAATGTGGACCTTCAGTGATCCAGAGGTGTCTTCATTGATTTGATTCCATTGGCCAGGGTGACAAAAACTAAAGCAGATAGGACTACAACGAAGTAAAAGGGATTTATATGCAAAAGAAACTCAAGTTAAAATAAAATTGGCACCCTACATAAATGAGAGCAAATATTTGCACACCATATATAAAGTAAAGGGACAATGTCCAGGATACATAAGACACTCACAAAACCTAACAACAAATAAGCCAATAGTCCTATCAAAATGGAGAGAGGAGGGCCAGAGATGCTGTACAGTAGTATGGCACTTGCCTTGCATGCACAATCTAGATTGGGTCCCTGGTTCCCTATATGATTCTCTGATCCGTGTCAGGAATGATCCCTGCGTACAGAGCCAGGAGTAAGCCTTGAGCAGCACCTGGGATGGCCCCATAAACAAAATTTAGAGAACGTGGGGTTGAAGGGTACAGGGATAAACAGATACTTCCTAAAGATTTATAGTGACCCGAAGACACAAGACAAATTGTTCATCATCTCTTATTAGGAAATGCAAATCAAACCAGAAAGACACCATTTCACACTAGTGAGAATGGCATATATACCAGTGTATGGTAAGGATGTCGTGAGAAAAGGAACCCTGATTCACTGTTAGTGGGAATGAAGTCTGATTCAACCTCTGTGGAAAACAATATTGAGGCTTCTTTTAAACACCAAGTAAAGAAAGCACAGGAGGTAAGATGCTTGCCTTTCACACATCCAACACCAGTTCAGTCCCTGGCATCACATATGGACCCCTGAGAACCAATAGAAATGCCCCTAAAGCGCAGAGCCAGAATAGTTCCTGAACACTGCTAGGTGTGTTCTAGAAATCCCCCAAACAATAGCAACAACAACAACAACAACTAAGGATAGAACTTCTATATATGACTCCAAATATCCCACTTCTTGGTATCAATTCCAGGAACACAGAAACATAAATTTGAAAAGATAATAGCATACCTACGTTCATTGCACTGATTAGTACAATAGCTATGATATGGAAACAATCCCAATGTACAGTGACAGATAAATAAATAGATAATGAGGTTGTGATATACGCAACTGAATACTATACAGCTGTAAGAGAAGATGCAATCTTGTAGTTTGCTGCAACTTGGATAGAACTGGAGGTAATATGTTATTGAAATAAGTCAGAGGGAGAGGACAAATATGGGATGATCTCATTCATCTATGGTATATGGAGTAACAAAACAAAGAAATAGAAATGAAGGATGCTCAACCCTTGGTACTGGATTTCAAAGCTGAAACTACTAAGCCAGGATATGAGTGGGTGGTGGTGGGGGAGGGGACAGGAGGAAGGGGAGGAATGAAGTAATGTGGGGATATTTGTGGAAGCTATTAGGCACCTTGGTGGTGGGGAGACGTAAGTGCATGCCAAGACCATAGACATAAAAACGTTACCTTAACTTCAATCACAATTTAAACAAAAGAAAAAAAGGAAACAATGTTTTTACATTTCTGACAAATGACTAATAAATGATAAACTTTCCACACAGGCTGTGGCACGGGAGCTGCTGGCTCAGAAAACTAAAGAGTTTGAAGAAAGACCACTCTTCAGCTCCCTCCAAAGCTGGGCTGGGTCTCTGGGCAACATGCTGAGAACTAGGTATGGAATTGCTCATGCTGTCACTTTTTGTGGCCTCACTGTCTTATGATTGAGCCTGAGTGCATAGATCCTACTCAGGACACAACTCAATGTTTTTAGAAATTTTAGTATTTGACACATATTAATTCATAATGACATTAACATACAATAATATCTAATAGTATAGATTACAACATTTATTATTAATATGCTAGTATAAAATGCAAAAGTTAATGTTAATATAGCCAACCCCCAAGTCAAGAACTGGAATGTTGCTAATTATATTCTTTCTACTTAAATTCTTTCTTTATTGCAAGTCTACTACTCCAAGCACCTTCAAGGTTTTATCATAAAAACCAGTAAGGCACATGATTGTTGGTGTTTTCGCAGATGGGAAACTGAGGCTTAGAGATTAAGTATTTTGCCCAAGTTTGCATAGTAGTGAAGGGCAGATAAGGATTTAAATTCGATAGCCTGGTCTTATGATCCTTTACATTGTTTTTAATGGTTTTTCAATATGTCTCTAAACCTGATAAATATAGCATAATGTATGTGGTATTCTGTAGCTTCCTGTTTTCACTCATTATTTTGTTTCTAAGATTCATCCCAGTTGTTAAAGTGTAGCTGTAACCTTGTTCTCTTTTCTCATAATATTCTGTCAGGTGTATATACCCCAGTGTACTTATCCACGTTGATTTCCAGTTTTGGTGGATATTTGGTGATCTTTTTATAACTCACATAAAATTTATTAAAAATCTTGTGTATGATTTCTGGGGAATGTGTGCAAGGGTTCCTACAGGGTTTTCAAATTTAGTTGCCATGACTCAGAGTGAGAAGCACATTTTACATCAGCTCATACACCCACACACCTCTCGTCTCACTCCCCAACCCCCTACGGACATAACTGATGCAAACATTTCAAGGAACAGTGTTTATTCTATTACTCATGACACTCATGCTTAAAATGTATTTAAAACATAATGATCTCAGTCCTTTCAATAGATCCACTAGTGACTCCCAATTCCTAGTTTGGAAAAGTGGTTATTTTTTTAATATTTTATTATACCACCATGACATATATAGTTACAAAGATGTTCATAAGATGTTCATATTTGGGTTTCGGTCATACATTGTTCCAGCACCCATCCCTCTACCAGTCCCCATTTCCCACCATCAATGTCCCCAATTCCTTCCCCTCTCCCTTGACTGCCTCTGTGGCAGGTTTCTTAATTTTCTCTCTCTCTCTTTCTCTTTTCCTTCCCTTCCACATGTGGATTAGAATATATACATTACGAGGTTGTCATGTGTATCTTTTTGCCTGAATTTAATGCTCAGTTCTAGGTTGGTATCAGCACTTGCATTGCCTTTGAATGAAATCACTGGGTTGAGGGGGTGTGGCAATGTCCAACTTTGCAAGACCATGCCGGATGATTTTACAAAGTGATTGTACAAATTCAGACACCCCCAGCTAAACACACACTGTGGAGCCCCTCCTCACAGCACTAGCAGTTATAAAGTTTCTTCATGTTTGTCGACACAGTGTCTATAGAAAAGATTTCTCACTGTGACTTGTGCATTTTCCTTTCTGCTTTCAAGACTTAGCATGTTTTGCATTTGTTTTTCACTTCTAGTTCTTCTGAAGTTAAATACCAATTGGTGTCTTTTCCCACTTTTTCTAGTTGTCTTAGTCTAGGTGACTTTGAGAGGCTCTTTATCTTTTTGTTGTTACAGATATTCTCCAAGTTTGTGGCTTGTTTTGTATTTTCTTTTATGGTGTCTTTGACATAGATTGTTAAAGTCAAATTATATTTATTAATCTTTTTCTTATGTATTACACTTTTTTAAAATCCTACTCTGAGTTCATGAAATGCATATACGTATTTTTTTAAGTTTGAGAGTTTCACTTTCATGTTTCACTCTTTTATCCATTAGATATTTGTCTATGGTACCAGGAAGTCCTCTTCTAATTCCATTCATTTATTTTTCTTCCTTAGCAATGTCATTTGTTACAACACCTCTGACTGAATTGACAATTCTTTCCTAGAAACTGCAGTGTTCCTCTGGCATATACTAATTTTCTACATATGGGGAGTTCATTTTGGCACTGCATTGTTCCTGATCTATTTGTGTATCTTCAAACAATGCATTGTTTTTTTTTTAATTTTTTATTTTTACAATTACAAAGATATACAATTAAAAAGTTCATATTTAGGTTTTGGTCATACAGTGTTCCAGCACCCATCCCGCCACCAGTGCCCATCTCCCACCACCAACGTCCCGGTTCCCTCCCCCTCCCCCAGCCCTGCTCCATGGCAGGTTCTTTATTTCTTTCCGTTTCTCTCTCTTTCTCTTTTCCTTCCCTCCAGACTATGGATTACAGAACATACATTAAAGGGTTGTCATGTGTATCTTTTTGCCTCTATTTAATGCTCAATTCTAGGTTGGCATTAGTACCCTCGACAATTGTTAGCACACTGTTCCATTTTCTGTCTTACCTAGCCTCTGAATCCCACACGTTTGTGATCATTTCCACCTTTGACAAGACCTCCTGATATATGTTTCACTTGACCTTGGATATTGGTATCTTAATATGTACATATATATTTATGTTATGCAGATAAATGCAGTCATTCTGTGTCTGTCTCTCTCTCCTTCTGGCTAATTTCGCTCAAAATAATCTTCTCCATATCCATCCATTTATAGGCAAATTTTGTAACTTCATTTTTCCTAATAGCTGCATAGTATTCCGTTGTGTAGATGTACCAAAGCTTCTTTATCTAGTCATCGATTTTCAGGCACTCTGGTTGCTTCCAGATTCTGGCTATTGTGAATAATGCTAAACAATGCATTGTTTTAACATGCTAGATTTACAATTATGTATAATTACATATGCAACAATTTTATGATTTTTGAAATATAATTTAGAGCTATATTGGATATTCTAAGTTCTTTGCAATTTTACATAAATTTTGAAATCAGTTTATCAAGTTTTTGCCTGTATTTAATGCTCAGTTCGAGGTTGGTATTAGTACTTTTGACATTTGTTAGCACACTGTTCCATTTTCTGTCTTACATAGCCTCTGACTCCCACACGTTTGTGATAATTTCCACCTTTGACAAAACTCCTGATATATGTTTCACTTGACCTTGGATATTGGTATCATAATACATACATATATATTTATGTCATGCAAATAAATGTAGTCATTCTATATCTATCTCTCTCTTTCTGGCTAATTTCACTCAACATGATCTTCTCCATGTCCATCCATTTATAGGCAAATTTCATAACTTCATTTTTCCTAACAGCTGCATAGTATTCCATTGTGTAGATGTACCAAAGTTTCTTTATCCAGTTATCGATTCTCGGGCACTCTAGTTGTTTCCAGATTCTGGCTATTGTGAATAATGCTGCTATGAACATAAAAGTAGGGATGGTGTTTCCACTGCATATTTTTGCCCAAAATATATTGTCTCCTTTATTTTCTTTTTGAAAAGAGAATAAAGATAAATTTTATAAAATTTTATTTTATAAAAATATTATTTTTCTCTTTTTAAAAAGAAAAAAAATTCTCTTTCTAAAGAGAGTTGCAAAATTACCTTTTGCAATATTTCTTAAAATTTTAAATGATAGATTGTTGGCGTCTCAATCCCAAATGCATTGGTTTAATTTATTTTTTCCTTTTTTATTGAAACACTGTGATTTACAAAGTAAAACGGTTTTCATAATACTGCTGATAGAAAGTTTCATATTTCAACACCACTCTCACCATCAGTGTGTTCCCACCACCAAAGACCCTCATCCCCATCCACCCCAATCCCCACGCCTGCTCCCTCAGATGGCACTGATTGTATTGACCTTTAAAGCACATACATGACTATGTTATTGATGAATCCATTTTCTTCCCTGTTGTTGGTTATGGGAGAAACTGGCCAAATTCTGTTCTTGAGTTTACTTTCTGAGTTTTTAGAACGTGGTTGGTTTCTACTAGTTTGATGAACCGCGAGACTGCGGCACAGAGACAGCCAGATGGCAGCTCCCCCCTACCCGTGTGTCTGAGTCTTTGCATCATAATAGAATACAAATCTTACACCAATAAATTTAAAATCAAATGGATAAACTCCTAGAAAATGGAGTTTTCCTATCATTTACCCAAACTGGAATCAGAACAGAAAGCTTAAATAGTCTTAAAATAAACAAATTGAATTGGTAGCTCAAGTATTCCCCCTTCCCTCCCCCTTGGCCCCCCTCCCCCGCCCGTGTGTCTGAGTCTTTGCATCATGGCCGAGAGCCTGGAGGCAGTTCATGGGCAGGTCTACCAGGCCTCCCAGATGGGACAGAGGCAGGGAAGGGGGACCCAAGCTCCATCTCCATGAAAGCCTGGTGACTTCCACCACTGAGAATTGCCTACCTGGGCTTGAAATCAGCAGCTCTGTTGTGTGGGGCTCTGGTGAGCCGGACTTGAAATTGGCTTCTACTTGGGTGGAGCTCTGATGAGCTGTGGAGTCCAGATGTTGAAAATGGCTGTGATTATGATGAGCGAGTTTCCTCTGGCTGCTTCCGAGGCCCTACTGGGGTGTGGAGCCAGGACCAGAACCCTTCTGCCCTCCTGGGCGCCTCATGGTCAGCTCAGCTTGTACTGGTTTAATTTCTAAGGAAAATATTAATTAGACAATATCTCAGAAAAGTTCAACAAATGATAGGATAGGATTTTTCCTGTGAGTATAAAATGAAATTTTAGACATGGGGCAGAGCTGCTACTTGCTCTCCCTGTGCCCAGCTGCTCGTGAGGTGCCCAGGAGGCATGGCGGGTTCTAGCCCTGGCCTGCCACCCCAGCAGAGCCTCACAACAAGCCAGACCACCCTCCCCTACTCCATGGGGCCCACCATTTTCCACATCCGGACTTCCCTCTCGCCACAACTCCACCCAGCAGACCAGACTATCACACCCAGATCATCGACAGTCACCCCGGAGCAGTTTTTTTTTTTCAATCTGGCCCAGGTATGCTGAACCAAAGACTCTCAGACATGGGGCAGAGCTGCTACTTGCTCTCCCTGTGCCCAGCTGCTCGTGAGGCATCCAGGAGGCATGGCGGGTTCTAGCCCTGGCCTGCTACCCCAGCAGAGCCTCACAACAAGCCAGACCACCCTCCCCTACTCCATGGGGCCCGCCATTTTCCACATCTGGACTTCCCTCTCGTCACAACTCCATCCAGCAGACCAGACTATCACAGCCTGGCTCGGCGTGGCCGCGAGGTTCATCAATAAATGCTTTATTTAGAGATGACTACAACAGTATGCCACCCGCATGGCAAGCCTGGCAAGCTGCTCGTGTAGTATTTGATATGCCAAATACCAGTAACATTTATATTAGGTCATTCCGTGACCTAATATAATGGTGTGAGGCTCTTTATGTTCCTGGAGCAAGCGGATGCCTTTGGGTTCTACTAGCATGAGACAGGACATAGGAGATATTACTGGTGCTCGCTCTAGCAAATAGATGATTAACGGGAAGATAGTGATAAAAATGAAATTAAGGCATTTTTAAATATCTGTAATCTGAGCTTCTCTAACCATTTCTTCTATACTACTTATTGCTTAGGATCTTATTTATTCCAACTGCAGTCTGTCTTTAAGATTGACATCATGAACTTCCACACTGTAGGGATCAACTCTCTTATTTTGGTGTGTCAATTTGTCCTGGCACATCTTACAGCATCAACACATCTTTATGCCACCCGCACAGCAAGCCTGGCAAGCTGCCCGTGTTGTATTTGATATTCCAAATACCAGAAACAATTATGTTAGGTCATTCCTATGACCTAATATAATGGTTTGAGGCTCTTTATGTTCCTGGAGCGAGCAGATACCCTTGGGCTCTACTAGCATGAGACAGGACATATGGAGATGTTACTGGAGCCCGCTCGAGCAAATTGATGATGAACAGGAAGATGGTGATAGTGATAGTGAATCTGGTATGGGTATTATATAGTATGGATGGCTTTCCCTCACAATTTTCTATGTAGAAAATCTTCTTATATTTAAGAAGTTGAAAGAATGATACATCCTCCATAAGAATCAATTCCATCCATTCAGGAAACCTGTTCCCAAGTTTGCTGCAAATCATACGCTCTTTCATTTCCTTTCCAGACAGCCAAGAAGAGTTTGCTTCTTTCATTTTGAAAACATAACAGATTTACACCCATATGCAAATCTATATTTCTAGCAAGTGTTCCAATGTAGACTTGAGATGTGCCAATCTAATATTTTTTTATTTTTTGGCCACCGCGGCCAGGGTTACCCTGGCCTGCACCAGGAATACCCGGCGGGCCAGGGACCTAGGGATGCCGGGACGAACCCGCGGCTAGGCCGGCCGCGGCAAGGCAAACGCCCACCCGCGGGCTACGCCCGGCCCCAAATCTATATTTATAGCAAGTTTTCCAATCTAGACTTGAGATGTGCAGCATTCTGTGGTAAATATTTGGAAAGTTCCAATCCATTTAATTTGGGTTTTTTTTTGCCTTAGTTATTAAACTTGAAAACAATACACATCTCTTTCCCACATATTCAGTTCATATTTTACTATTTCAGTCTGTCTGTATTTGTGTAGTTAAATATAAAATCTTTCATTACTCTGATTTTTATGTTAGCAAAGCCTTTGTCATCTAGTACTGATATAGAAATATGTACATATGTTATCCTGGGCACTCTTTGTAGACATTAGTGGTAAATCAGGGACCCTGGGTTCTTAGCATTTATGGGGATTATATTTCAGTCATTAATGGCATTCATGTTAGCAGCTCTCAAGAGCGATGCCTATGAATGGGTGGAGCATCATGCCCATGAGTGGGTGGGGACACGAAGAAAGAAGACTGAGAAGGTCCCTGTCTTCCAAAATCCTTCTGAGAAGGGAGTTGTTTCTTGCAGAAAACAAAAAGGTAACCCTCATTTGAGCTGTAGGAGTATCATAGCACTAAAAAAAAAAAAAAAAAATCTCCTTGAGACTAGATAAGATGGGTCGGACTCAGCAGAGAGGGAAGCAAATAGGCAGGTTGTTTTGAAAGGGGCTATACCACATGCAAACACCTCCATTCTGCCTGTGTTGTGTAGTGAGTGCTGCCTCCTCCGCTCCCACAAGCCTCTAAAACTCTCTCTCCTCCTCAGCCCACACACCCCTCGGAGGCTATGGACTTTGAGAGAGGTCAGAATGCTGCATTTACTTGAATTCTTTGTTTTCTTATTTGCTAAATGGGGAAGATAATAATTACTTCCTGCTGAAAAAAGTTATCTTTATGACCTACTGTATGCCATGCTTCTTTATGCCCATTTCACTGCCCTCTGGGACTTCTCTTTACTTAAATACTAGTGACCTTTCAGACAAAACTCAAGCTTATCTGTGATCTGTGGTCTGTAACCTCCCTCTGATCCACTAAATGTGGCTGTCTCTTAAGTTTCTTAAGTTTCTCAAACTTGACTCTCTATACTCAATTTTGTCAAACTCGAGATATATATGTTGGATTATTATAGTATTTCATGATAGAGTTACTGAGCATATTTATCCAATCTCAGCAAATATTTAGCACCTCTTGATTTTATTATTATTCATTGACAAATCCTTTGTAAATTATTACATCATTATTATAAGATACAATTATTGTTGAGTTATTTAAAAAACTACTTGAAAAATATTCATAACTGTTAATGAATTAAGTGATGTAAACAATAAAAAATTTATAAATATAATATTAAGCTAAGAAAAAAAATTAAGAAAAGAAATTATGGGCTGGAGATATAGTACTGTGAGTAGCATTGTAGGGCATTTGCCTTGCACACAGCTGACCAAGGTTCAATCCTCGGCATCCCATATAGTCCCCTGAGCACCACCAGGAGTTATTCCTGAGTGCAGAGCCAGGAGTAACCCAAGAGTACTGCCATTGTGGTCCCAAAATAAACAAACAAAAAACCCAAGCCCCAATTATTTTTATACCATAAAGAGCCCAATATAATAAGCTAAACGTTCACAAAAAATGTTTAAAAGATGCTTGACTAGAGCAGTTGCTTGGTTATGACTTAAAATTATTATCTGTTTTTTCCTAATAAATTCTTTAATGAGAATGAGCAATAATGATGGTAACTGTCTCTTCTTTCAGTTTCCTGGCATTTAACATGGACACAGTGGGCAATCTCACCTTTCTGTTGAAAGCAGTGAATTTTCGTGAAAGAGTTCTTCAGCGGGGTTTGATGGCCAGAATTTACTATAAGGTAAACATATGTTGTGTGATATTTTCCCCATTGACATACATGTGTTTAAGGCATATTCTTACTGGTGAACTAAATGTAGTGAGTATGAGTCAGCTTAATCACCAGCTTCTAGGAATGGTGAGAATTCCTACAATCTATTTTGTTTGACAGCTTTGCTTACATTGAAGACCAAGTTGCTACTTTTTTATCATTTACTTTTGTGCAGTATTTTAAAATTCCATCCGCAGGTATGACTTGGATTCTCTGGAGGTTGATGAGTGGAGTAATATATTGAGAATATATTGTTACCCAGGGGTAGTGGGGAGGCAGTGCTTTGGGCATTAGCCTGAGGGACACTATTTCCTAGATACACTCTAATACAAAATACGCATGACACTGAAACCCATAAAACTTTATATCAACATTGAGAGAAATGTAGAAAGAATTTCCATCATGTCCAGGGCCAGTGAACTTATTTGAAGAATACCCACCCCAGAAAGTCCGGTCTTTTCTCCTCCTAATTTGGAATAGCCAACAAGACTCCACATCTCACCCAAAGCTTTACACATTTCACCTCTGCCCACAGTTATGACCTCAGAGTTGCCATGAGCTGAAACCAGACCACTTTTCCCTTCTTTATGGGAATAAGATTCTGAGAGAGCCAGAAAATGGATCATGTAGAGCTTTCCCTGAATCTGTTTATATAGATTCAAAGAGCATGCTTCCAATACAACAAGGAGTAGAAGGAAGAGAATAAGTGGTATTTGGCCATGAATATTTTGCGAAGGAATGCTTTAGAGGTAGAAGTGCCCTGGGAAGAGAAAACTGTTAAGATCTTCTCTGAAGGGCTAAAGCTGTGGCTGATTACTTGTTGGGAGCTGTGGTAAGATTATGCAAATCAACCCAGCCTTAAGGTATAGATCTGAAATGTGTCCCTTCTGGAACTCATGAGCACATCTGGGTGGGTTAAGTTACTTCACATATCCTTTACTCTAGCAGATAGAGTAATAGAAGTGTGAAATCCAAGGCAAAAATGCTCTAGTTTCACTGAAGACCAGAATTAATTGTGGATAAAATGCAGTCTATGAACTCGTCTTCCAAGACTGCAGGAAAAAGAAAGATAAACGGTAAAAGATGAGAACAGATATGGAGTAAAAACAATAAAAAGTCAACCTACAGATAACATATGTTCTTGAAAACTCTGCAATCACTATCTATCACTATCTTCCCGTTCATCATCTATTTGCTAGAGCGGGCACCAGTAATATCTCCATATGTCCTGTCTCATGCTAGTAGAACCCAAAGGCATCCGCTTGCTCCAGGAACATAAAGAGCCTCAAACCATTATATTAGGTCATGGGAATGACCTAATATAAATGTTACTGGTATTTGGCTTATCAAATACGACACGAGCAGCTTGCCAGGCTTGCCGTGCGGGTGGCATACTCTTGTAGTCACCTCTGAATAAAGCATTTATTGATGAACCTCGCGGCCACGCGAGCCGGGCTGTGATAGTCTGGTCTGCTGGATGGAGTTGTGACGAGAGGGAAGTCCAGATGTGGAAGATGGCGGCCCCCATGGGAGTCGGGGGGGTCGCCTAGCTTGATGTGAGGCTCTGTTGGGGTGGCAGGCCAGGGCTAGAACCCGCCATGCCTCCCAGGCGCCTCATGAGCGGCTGGGCAGTCTATGAAAATGCAGTCTATGAACTCGTCTTCCAAGACTGCAGGAAAAAAAAGAAAGATAAAACGGTAAAAGATGAGAACAGATATGGAGTAAAAACAATAAAAAGTCAACCTACAGATAACATATGTTCTTGAAAACTCTGCAATAGGATCACAAATAATAATCATAGGCATAGTAGAAAAAACATTATCATTAATGTGAAAATTTGACATTTTTTGTCTTTAGCCACAAAAGCCAGCTATACTCAGGGCTTAAAAATTGACATTTTAATGACCAAAAATACCCATTCTTGTTCATAGCCTATAAACCCATAATAGAGAATATTCCATAATCAATTAGAAATAAGTAAGTTTTCCTACAAAAAAAAAACAGTTAAGACTAGCCTTCAGACTTTATTGCTCAGCTCACATAGAGCAATATAGATCACTCCATATCACTGTTACTTTATATATAGTATTAGGTTGTGAAGTAATGTAGTACCCCCCTAATGCTGAACTCTATGATCTACTAATGCTGCTCCATACTAAATTTAATTCACAAGTGCAGATAGTAAAATGATATTTAAGACGAGCAAGAATTAGGCACATTATGGCTTTCCTTAAAAATGTTTCAAAGACATAGGCCAGGAGGAGCACTGCTTATACAACCCTGGTTGCTCACACAACTAGGTCACCAGGGAGTGACCCCAGAACTCTCATATTCATACTTGGGAGTGCCCTCACCCCCAATAAATTGCTTATAGACCTATTCTATAGGCCAATTAAAAAAAATCAAAGGTAGTAACTCAGTATAAGCTAGGAAAGGATTAGGGAAGCCAAGCAGTCAGTACATAGTTTCCTAAAATAGTTACAGCTAAATATAAAAAAGCTAAATACGTTATTTAAAAGAAACACAATTTAAAGCAAAACTTAATTGGTTTATAATATATTGTGTTTGTAGTATTTTTAAGGTAAGATCAAAGCGAAAGTCAAGTAAAAACCATGTTTAATTTTTTACTTTAATTGCAGGGTAGGCCCATGACATTGTTTGGTCTGACTTTGATCATTGGAGAAACATAGGTTAAAATATATGGTTCACTAAATTGCAAGTCAACATGAGTACTAAACGCAGGATGCTAGTTTTCCAAATCACTACAGAAGACAAAACAAAGGAGATAAACAGGTCCAGATGTTGGTATAATTAGACTCAGAGCTGAGAGCAGATCGGAAGGCCTGTTCCTGAGGGCATGAAGACCCTCGAGTGGCCTTCCTTCACCTCTGCCTGCACCATGGCAGGGGAATGCCAAACTTCTTCTTGGCTTCAGAACTTTTCCGAGATTGCATCCTAAAATCTCTCTCCTGGTCCCTGGGTAAAGCTCGGTTGTTTGTGTTTAATTAAATGTACAGTTCCCCTATCTCTGGAAAGCATAGTAAGTTCATTTTTTTTTATTTTTGCCAGTTTGTTTGCTTTAGTTGTTTGTGTTCTACATATGAATAAAACTGTTTGGTAATTCCTTGCTTATTTTATTTACCTTAATTACCTTGGGTTCTTCCATTTTATCTCTAAAGGCATGATTTCATCTTTTTTAAATGGCAGAGTAGTTTTCCACTGACTATATATACCATTGTTTGTTTCTTTTTCTAAAGTAATTTTTTTTAAATTCAGGCATCATGATTTATAGATGAGTACATAGTAGAGTTTCAGGTATACAGTGTTCCCACGCCAACGCCACACCATGTACTCCCCATCACCAGATTCCCTCCTCTCAACCTAAATCCTTAACAGGCATATTTATTTAGTTTAATTATTGTGTATCACACAGTGTCTCCAGTCATCTGTTGATGGGCATTTACTTTGATTCTCTGTCCTGGCTGCTTCTGTTGCTATACACACATGGGTGTGCAAGTATTTCTCCAAAGTAATGTTTTTATATCCCTAAAATGCCTAGGTGTGGAGTTGCTGATCTTATAAAGTTTCCGTTTTATTTTTTTTAAGAAGTAATATAGTCTTCTTAGAATATTATTTCTTTTTTAAGTATATAAGGAGGTATCTTTCCATGTCAGTAAATATATATTGACACAATATTTGATGCTTTTGATTTTTTATTTTATAAATATCCTAATGAAAATTCTTAATGATATGTATACTTTTAAAATTTTGCATACTGCTGAATTGCTGTTTATAAGCATTAAACCAAATTGTACTTTGCTAGGGCGCATATTTTTCATGCCCATTTTTCTAAAATTTTGTTTCTCTGACTTTCTTACTTTTTCTTTTCAACATTTGAATCTCATCACCTTTTTATATTTTTGTTGTGTGGAAATTACAAAATAGACCCACTGTAAAGTATCTAGCTCTAATTTTACTTTCTGCATAACATGGGATGATCTCAGGTACTTATTAAATATGCAGGGATCATTTCTGCTCATGTTACTACTCTTCCAGAGAACACATTGCTCAGAGTATTGGTTTTCTGATTTGAGGCCCAGAGAAAACCTGACACACACATGTTTTATGAATATAGAAAAGATTAGATATGAGGTGTGGTATTTATAAGAGCTATATTACACCCCTCTGAACCTCTGCTTGGACGTCTCTAGATTAGAGATTATAAGAGTAGAAATAATATGAACTTGTTTCAAAGATGGATGATAGAATATCTTTTTGAAAAGACAGTTTTGAAATGTTGAATCTTGTGCTTATGTTAATTTTCTTAGTTGTTACTATGAATGTAATCAATTCAATTAAATATTTATTAAGCAATGTGGATTTCTAGAACTTTGCATAGAAAGACTGCAGAGATTTTTAAGATACATTTCTACCTTTGATGAAGCCATTTGTTTTTATCCAAGGTAAAAATGAAATAAGTGCTGAGTTAAAATAGAACCTACCAACTTAGAGGAAAGAATATTGACTTCTATATTTTAATTGTATTTTTTGGCTCAATTTTTTGGCTCAACTAGTTGCATGTTGGCTTATAGCGACCTGCATTAATTTGAAGTATCCTGAAATAAAATGACTCCTTAGCAACTTCAACATCTGACCCAAATGGCGTCTGGACAATAATCTTTGGACTGTGTCCAAAGGAGGGTTATTTCATTTATAATGCCAAGATCTTATTAAAATAACCATTTGATTTGGTTCAGAATATTTAAACAAACAAAAAAATGACAAAAAATCATGAGTTGTCTTTAGAACAACTTTTTTCAGTCTTTTAGTAACATTCTTTAATGTTCTTCACAAACAGGTTTCATATTAGTGAAGCTTCCACAGCCTTTAGCAGCTGAGTAGATAGATATTCTGCCTACCCCAGAACAAGTGCAGAGAGCAAGCCTGCGCTGGAAAGTCAGGACCACCAAGTCCTTATGAAAGAACAAGCCTTTACTATCATCTGCTAATGACTTCCCTGACTTGGTATAGTTAGAATCTAACTCTATATGGGAGCAGAAAATGGCCCTTTAGTGTCCTAGTTTCCAGAGAAGGAGCCCAGGCTCACAACTTCCTTTGAAAGTTCTCCATTTTCCCAAATTGTGCTGCTAGCATGACTCAGTCCAGGCTTGTATCATTCCCCAGTACTGTGCAAAGAAGCACACAAATAATAAACAGTAACTTGTCACTCTGAGAAGATTCTATTTAGAAATTATATCCTGCTATGGAGAAAAATCTGGCAGAAACATAGGGAACTTCTGTAATCAGTCAACAAATGACTATTTCCAATGTGTCAACCAGGTTGGGCAGATGAAGAGTGAGGAATATAGAGATTCCATCCTGTTTGATCATTCTGGTTAACCAGGCTGATACATGTTCTCTCTCTCTCTCTCTCTCTCTCTCTCTCTCTCTCTCTCTCTCACTTATCACCTGTAACTTGCTGTCACCTGGAACTGTACAGCAATGTTCCTCTTCTCCAAGGTGCATAAGAATTGCCTGGCAAATAGTTATGTAAAGAATGGATTCATGATAGGGCAAAGATAGGTCAAGGGAAAAGGGAAACAGTTTGCAAATGAGTATTATGAACCATCCTTAAATCTAGAGGAAAGGAACTAATCTGAAAGCAGCTATGCTAAGAGCTCTACCATTTTTGCCTTGTTCAGAGTTTGACATTTGTCTAGAGAAGGTGATGGAAGCCAGGAATAAGATTATTAGAATTTTAACTTTTTAGAGCTCTTAAGTAGAAAAATTACTGTCACCTATTTTTTTTTATTGTGGTCAGCTCTTAATTTAATGTTCAAGTGTAATCACACTACAGTATTTCTGTAAAGGATTCATAATGCCAATTATTTTGTTATAAATTTAGACTTATGGCATCTTTTCTTAAGTCACTATGGGAGGGTGGACTCTTATCTTACTTCTTGTCCATGAAAAATGGAACCTGTTCCTGTCAGTAGTTGGACAGCCTACATGTGACCATTGGTATCTCTGTGAGGAAGGTTCTTCATGGGCTTTGGTGAGGAGGTGCTTGGAGAGGCAGCGAGCAGTAGAAAGTGCCATAACTGTTTAACTCAGAAGAAGAAAACCCAATGCGTATTTGCTTGAAATTCCCAGAGTTTGAGGGTGAGGGAGGGCTAGGGCAAAGAAAGTAACCACAGCTGGGGTGTGTTAAGTCCATTTTTTAAAAGTTGATACACTGGTGTGAATTGTAGATTTTGAATTCAAAATTCCGTGGCACAGAAATGCCAAGAGATTTGTTCCAGACACAAATCATCAAAGACCAGAAGCAGCATTAGAAACTCAATTTCCTGAGTTCATAGCTAGTCTTGATCTTTCTGCCTTTTCTTACTCCTGTCGCCCAGCTGGGATGGGAGGATGAGAAGACCAGGCTTCTTCTCATCCTTTGATGTGATAGCTGGGCCTTTGTGCCCCTAGAATATGGATGCTGCCCTTTTGAAGACTTCATCTGATGGGAGACACTCGTCCCAACTTGTCACTTGTCACTTGTCTTCCTGTTGTTCATCAATTTGCTTGAGCGGGCGCCAGTAACATCTCCATTCACTGGGAATGAGGTCCATTATCGTTACTGTTTTTGACATATCAAATACACCATGGGTAGCTTGCCAGGCTCTGCTGTGGTTCTGGGTTCATCCCAGAGGACCCAATCTTTTTCTGTGTTAGACCATCAACCATCCAGGGCCCATGGTGTAGAGCCCTGGGTGTAGACAAGCCTGTCTCCTGTTTGCCACCTGCTAATGCAGTCGGGCACTGTAACCACACCACCTCGAGGTGTTGTCCCACTCTTCATTGAGAGAGAAAGCTAATATTTCACAGTTCCAGGGAGAAGGAAAAGGTGAGCAGTGGGTACATCCCACTACTTGGTGGCTGAGGCAGGAGTAAGCAGCAGTGTGCAGTGAGCCCTGCAGAGACTGACAGCAAAAATCAAGCATGGCTGTGCCAGTCGCTCAGATCTACAGAGCTGCAAGGAAACCTGAGCTCCTTACATCCATCATTGTTCATAGCTAATCACAAAGCTACAGAGCTAGCCACGAGGCTATCACTTTGTGAAATTCCCTCTTGTTCCCTTTCCCACCCTTTGACACCCAAGAGAATATTAGGAATCACATTTTCTTTTTGCTTATCTTAAAATCTTTTACAAATTTATTCACCATGATTCTTAAAGTTATTTAAAATAGAGATTCAGATACACAGTGTTACAATACAAGTCCCACCACCCCAAGTTCTCAGATCCCTCCCCTATCCATCCCTAACCTGTCTTCTTCAAAGACATATTTTTAAGTTTAACTATTGTCGTTTGGGACCCATGCTTACAACAGTGTGGACAATAACGGTTCATATATATATACAAATCCCTTATCTCTATGCTTCAGCCCTCATTCTTGTCCCTGTGTGGCATCTAGACTTCCCCTTCTTGCTTCCACCTCCATTTCTCTCCTTCCCTAGCATTGGTTTCCATAATCTAGAGTCAAGGATTTTCCTGCCTTTAGTCCCTGAACTATCATCCATATAAAATACAATAATTAATTTGGTACTTAATATTGGCTAAAAGTGAACCTATAAAATTTTCAGAAGAAACATAGGAAAATATATTTTTTGGCATTGGGGTAAAGTAAAATTTCTTTAAAAGGAGATAAAAATCACTTAGATCTATATAAAATATTGATTTTTTCAAACTTAGAAAATCTTTGGTCTCCAAAGTACAGCAGTAAGAAAACAGAGGCAAACCACAAACTCAGTGAAACTATCTGTAATGAACTTTTTGGGCAAAAAATATTCTATCTAGAATGTATAGCAAACTCATACAATTCAATCATAAAATGACATAATATGAGAAATTGCACAAAGGACTTGAAAAACTACAGAAGATAAAAGAATAGTAATAAGCACATGAAACTTTGCTCAATCTTATTAGTCATAAGAAAAAATAAATTAAAACCACAATGAAATATCACCACATACCCACAGAAGTGGGTTTCACCAAGAAAAGATGATAATCTTGGTGACAGCATAGGGTAACTAGAAATTACTTGCATAATTGCTGTTCATAAGTAAGATGATTATATCCTACTTCTAGATACCAGTATTGGAACTCTTTATAAGTTAAACACCTATACCTATTCAAGGATCCAGTAATTTCCTTTCTATTTTTCAAGAAAAATTAAAACATGCTCACAAAAAAGATTTACACTAGGATGCTTGCTAGAGAGTTATTGTAATAATCCCCAAACCATTACGAATGTTGAAAGCAGTCCAAACATTAGATTGCATAAGCCGCTTGCAATGGGCTCGTGTGATGGAATTCTACTTAGCAATAAAAAG
Source organism: Cryptotis parvus (assembly GCA_021461705.1). Taxonomy (NCBI): domain Eukaryota; kingdom Metazoa; phylum Chordata; class Mammalia; order Eulipotyphla; family Soricidae; genus Cryptotis; species Cryptotis parvus. The sequence goes on from JAJIBD010004317.1 coordinate 98,777, forward strand.
GGGATAAATTACTATTAAATAAAGTAACATGAATGCATTTAATAGTTATGTTTAGTGAAAGGAAACTAGTATAAAAGAGTTGATACTTTATGATCCAGTTTCATTACCTAAGAATTAATTTATTCTTAGTGAGATTAATTTATAGTGATATGAGAGTCATAAGTATATGGTATTGAGTGGGAGTGTAAACTGGGTTTGTAAAATGTCTACATCTTGGCCTCAGTGACTACATGTATGTGAACATATGTAAAAGATCATCAAGCTATCAACCTATGGTTTGAGGCTCTTCATATTCCTGGAGCGTTGGATGCCCTTGAGCTACACTAGCATGTGACAGGACATATGGAGATGTTACTGGTGCCCGCTCAAGCAAATCGATGAACAACGGGAAGACAAGTGATATAAGTGATATATACACAAATATATGTCACACATCTGATTGTATGTGTTTTATATCAGTGAAAATACCCAAAGATGTCATTTTTTGTCTTCTTTCCAGTTTCTTAAAAAAATTTGTTATACCAGGACTGGAGCAATAGTACAATGGGTAGAGTGTTTGCCTTGTACGTAACTGACCGGTCGATCCCTGAAATCCCATAAGGTGCCCCGAGCACTACCAGGAGTAATTCCTGAGTGCAGAGCCAGAAGTAACCCCTCAGTATTGCTGGGTGAGACCAAAAAATTATTATATCGACGTGAGATAAACAATTATAAAACTGTTCATGATTAGGTTTCAGTCTTACAGTGTTTCAGTACCCAACCCTCCACCAGTACACATTCCCACCACCAATGTCCCCTGATTCCCTCCCTCTCCCCCAGCCTGCTTCTATGGTAAGGACTTTTGCCTCTTCTTTCTCTCCTATCATCTCTCTCTCTTCCTCTCTCTCTCATAAGGATGTGTCCCTTATTTATTTGGCTATTAATACATACACTTAGGGGTTATCATGTTTATCCCTTTGCCTATATTCAATGCTCAGTTCTAGGCTAGTATTACCATCTCCAACAAATGAACTTAGCTCTCTGTCTAATGCCAAGCACAAAAAATCAAATCAAAATGGATTAAATATCTCAATATCAAACCTGAATCCATATAGTACATTGAAGAAAGCATAGGAAAAGTCCTTCATGACATTGAAGCTAAAGGCATCTTTAAAGAGGAAACACCACTAACAGAGCAACTGGAAGCAAAGATAAACAAACGGGACTACATGAAATTAAAAAACTTCTATACCTCAAAAGAAATGGTGACCAAGATACAAAGACAGCCCACAGAGTAGAAAACAATATTTACCCAATGCCCATCTGATAAAGGGTTAATATCCAGGTTATATCAGGCACTGGTAGAACTTTTTATTTTTGTGTTTTTTTAGGGGGTCACACCCAGCGATGTTCAGGGATTACTCCTGGCTCTGCACTAAGGAATTACTCCTGGCAGTTCTTAGGGGACCATATGGGATCTAGGGATTGAACCTGGGTCGACGTGTGCAAGGCAAATGCCCCCAGTCCCAGGCACTGGTAGAACTTTACAAGAAGAAAACAGGAAGATAGGAACTTTACAAGAAGAAAACTTTACAAGAAGAAAACAAGAAGATCAAAAAATGGGAGAAGTAATGAACAGAAACTTCATCAAAGAAGAAATTGCCATGAGGCATATGAAAAAAAATGGTCATCATCACTAATCAGGGGAGGTGCAAATCAAAACAGCAGTGAGATATCATCCCACACCACAAAGACTGGCGCATATGCAAAAGAGGAAGAATAACTGGTGCTGGCTTGGATGTGAGGTGAAAGGAACTCTCATCCATTGTTGGTGGGAACGTCAACTAATATAGCCTTTTTAGAAAACACTACGGACATTCTTCCAAAAACTAGAAATTGAGCTCCCATTTGACCCATCCATACCACTCCTGGGAATATACCCTGGGAGGCCAAAAACACACAGCAGAAACACTATCTACACTTTTATGTTCATAGCAGCACTATTCACAATAGCTAGAATCTGGAAACAATCTAGTGCCTGAGAACAGATGACTGGATAAAGAAACAGTGGTATATCTACACAATGGAATACAATGCAGCTGTTAGGAAAAAACAAAGTTATGAAATTTGCCTATAAATGGATGGACATGGAGAGGATCATGTTGAATGAAAATAGCCAGAGGTCAAAGGACAGATATAGAATGACTGCATTCTTTTGCAGGATATAAAAAATAGTATGATACTAATATCTAAGACCAGGCAAAACATGGATCAGGAGGTCTTGTCAGTGGGCAAAAATCTACCCCAAGTGTGTGCAAGTCAGAGGTTAGCTAAGGCAGAGAAGGAACCAAAGATATCATTTAAACTAGTACTGATCATAGTTGTAAAACTTACAGTCCAAATGCCATGATCCTGAATGTTGAGATCCTTCAAGATCAACACCTCCAAATCACATTCCCCAAATACAAAAATCCAATTGTGTGAAACCCTGAAAACCCAAAGGATGTGAAAACATAGGGGAAAAATACTGCTGGCAATGGTCAACCTCATTGGTTCTGTTGCTCTTACATTAGCCAGGGGCAAAGCCGATGGTCCTTCTTTCATCTTAACTTAATGTTTGGGTTGGTAGCCAGAGCTGTTTCATGCTTGGGGCACATAAATTAAAGTAAATGAAAATAGGTGAAAAATATAAGAAATAGTCCCTTTCAGATTATTCAATTAATTATGACTCTACCTCTTTATATACAATGCTCTGCTTGCCCAAAAAAGTGCATTTCATCAGAGAATAAAAATAATTTGAAAAGCTAGACATTTTTAGCCAAAGATAATTGTTGATTAAGAGGTACCTCCAGTTGCTTAAAAAAGTATTAAATGGACTATTATTAGTTTTTTGACTGTCAAAGAAGATTGACTTATATTCACCAATAGACTGAACATTATATCACTTGATCACTTGACATCTAGTTAATCATCGATTTGCTCAAGCAGGCACCTATAACATTTCCATTTGACCCTATCACGTGCCAGTGTAGACCAATGCACGTACACTGCATCTTACATTCAATGCACATACACTGGCATCGAAAACATGTATCAAGGACCTGATGGCGCAAGCATGAAAGATCAAGTACGACATCATTGGTCTGACTGAGACGAGGAGGCGTCAATCACATCATGCTGTTTTTGACACCAGAGAAGAACTGTTCCTCAGAACATGTGATGAAAGAGGCATCAGTGGCGTCAGTGTCCTTGTCAACACGAACATGGCTGTGAACATTGATTCATTTGAATGCCTAACAAACCTGATAGGGCAATTATACTTGAAGAGATGTGGCCACTGCCAGCAATTTCTATCTTCATTGTCTACGCACCAACATCCACATATAAGGAAGAAGAAATTGAGAAATTCTACATGGAACTGGAGGAGTTCTATAAAAAAAGATCATACCTTCTACAAGATCATGGTGATTTTAATGCCAAGATAGGACCGAGAAGATCGGCCAAAGAACTCCACATCAGGACCCATGGCCTAAAATGGAATGAACTGAGTGAGAGACTGAGTTCATCATGTCCACCAAGACCATTCATGGGAACTCCACAGTTCCAGAAGGCTGAATCAAAACGTTGAACATGGGAATCTCCTGGTGGACAGTTCCACAATGAAATTGACCACATCATCTTCAATCGACAGTTTTGCCTGTCCGATGTCACTGTCATCCCAAAATTCAAAACAGGATTGGACCACCGTCTCCTTCATGCAAAATTCTACTTCACTCAATGGGGAGAAAAGGCTGCAAAGTTTAAGAAGAGAACTCCCAGAATGACCACCAAATGGGAACTCTTTGGCACCATTATGGCAACATGGGAAGATACCGTCATTGACGACATGGATGCAGAATACAACTGACTGGTTCAGCACCTCCATGATTGTGTGAAGAATGCTGAGAAAGAGAAAGACACAAAAAGGACGCTTGTCTTAAAAACTCTCAAGCTCATTCGCCAACGTGGCAAGACGCGAGCCTCAGGCAACCAAATGCTAACATCCAAGCTTGAAAAGCAGTGCAGAGAAGTGATATAGGAAGACCTCAAAGAGAAAAGAGCAGAAATACTGGAAGATCCAGCAGAAGCCAGGAAAAGCATTTGCAATGCTCACCTGTCCTTCGCCAACTATAAGACCAAGATGACTGCCCTCCGACTCCCTGATGGATCGCTCACATCTTCCAGAAAGGCAATGGAGATGATTATCCATGACTTCTACTCATATCTCTTTGATAGCCATGTCCACCTGCCGACATATCAAATTCCGCCAGGATGGATATGTTGTTCCCAGTGTTCTCCCTTCTGAAATCCGGCATGCCATTTTGTTGGTAAAGAAGCGAACAGCACCAGGCCCACACAAAGTCAGACCCGAACACCTGAAGAATCTGCCATCAGTTCTCATCAGTACACTGGCTTGGCTCTTCACACGCTACCTGTCTGAATGCAAGGTGCCCTCCCAATGGAAAACCAGCAGGACAGTTCTACTGTTCAAGAAGGGAGACATCCACAATATTGGCAACTATCGCCCCATCTGCCTGTTGTCCGTCATCTACAAGCTTTTCACTCAAGTCATCCTGAACAGGATTGGCAGAACATTAAATGAAAGACAACCATGCAGGCAAACTGGCTTCTAAAAGGATTCAGCACAATCGACCATATCCACACGGTAACCAAGCTCATTGAGGTTTGTAGGGAGTCCAAGATGTCACTCTGTTTCACGTTCACTGATTTACAGAAAGCCTTTGATTCTGTGGAGACCAAAGCAGTCATTGAAGCCCTAGCCAAACAGGGCATTCAAACCCAATACATTAAGATCCTTCATGAGCTCTTATGCGTATTCACCACCAGGATCTCACCATTCTACAAGGAAGTGATCATTGATGTCAAAAAGAGGGATTCGGCAGGGAGATACCATTTCACCAAAACTTCAGCGCCACCCTCAAGAACATCATGTGACAATTAGAATGGGAAGGAATGGTAGTGAAGATAGATGGTCAGCAACTACACCACCTCCGCTTTGCTGATGACATTGCTGATGAACATTATATATTATATATTTTAGTATATAATACATATAATATATTATATAGTATATACTGTATATTATATTATTATATATAATGTTCACTGTCTTCCCGTTCATCATCGATTTGCTCGAGCGGGCACCATTAACATCTCCATATGTCCTGTCTCATGAAAGTAGAGCCCAAGGGCGCCTGCTTGCTCCAGGAACATAAAGAGCCTCAAACCATTCCATCAGGTCATGGGAATGAGGTTTATAATTGTTACTGGTATTTGTCATATCAAATACGACACGGGTAGCTTGCAAGGCTCTGCCGTGTGGGTAGCATACTCTTTTGCTGGTGTTATTTCATCAGTAAAAATATCTTAAAAGGATGTGCCTGAGAATACTGTTGAAAAAATGTTTCCAAACTATTTCAAGGAATGCTGTATCACTGTATCACTGTCTTCCCGTTCATCATTGATTTGCTCGAGCGGGCACCAGTAACATCTCCATATGTCCTGTCTCATGCTAGTAGAGCCCAAGGGTATCTGCTTGCTCCAGGAACATAAAGAGCTTCAAACCATTATATTAGGTCATGGTAATAAGGTCAAGGAATGCTATTACTCAAAATAAGACTATGCTCTTGAAGGTGATCTTAAAATATATGACTAAGTTGAATTTTTGAAAACAAATTAAAATCATATATCTGACAATACATAAAAAAGGTAACAACTCTCCTTTGCTCAAACTTTTGTAATACCAGGGACTTTATCATTTGTTGGTTTTTTTTTTGGGCCACATCCAGCAGTGCTCAGGGCTTCTGTCTAGTTCTGTGCTCAGGGATCACTCCTGGGATGACCAAGGGTGCTGGGGAGGATGGAATCAGGGTCAGCTGCGTCCAGAGCAAGAGCCCAACTCACTCTGTGATCTTTCCAGCCCTAAGGGCAGGGATTTTTCTCTTTTCCCCTATAAGTGACACGTTACCTGATAATCTTTGCTGTACACATGAGGAGGAGAGACGGACAGAGGGAAACACATGAGGGGATGAGGAGAGACGGACTGAGGGAAACACATGAGGGGGATGAGGAGAGATGGGACAGAGGGAAACACATGAGGGGATGAGGAGAGATGGGACAGAGGGAAACACATGAGGGGATGAGGAGACAGACTGATATACTATACTATACTATACTATACTATACTATACTATACTATAATAAATATAATATAAGCATACATATATATTATATATGCTTAATATATAAACATATTTGCTCAAGTAAATCAATGAACAACGGGAAGACACGTGATACAAGTGATGCTTTGCTTTGTATAATGGATGGAACTTTTCCACACCACCACACCCTCCCCATAAGCTCCGCCATTTTTGCTTAATTGATCTGGTTCGAATTTACTGACAAGGAGTGGTGAGAATGAGCACTATTGTCTTATTTCTGAGATTAGAGGAAGCCTTTTAATCTTCCACTATTGAAAAGTGTGTCCATTGTGGGTTTGAATGAGTTTCTCAGAATTCTCCATGATTAGGGGTGTAGGTTCATCCTGGGGATGGATGCTAATGAAGCTGTAGTCTTGGGTTGGCAATGATGAGTCTATTTATGTCATCTGCTCTTCCATGAGGCCAGCGAGAAGATCCTCATGATCAAATGGTATGATGCACATTTGCTCAATTGCAGCTGTAAGCAGGGACCAGTGTTTTACCATATATCCTGCAGTGATTGGTGGGGTGAGGGAAAGGGAAATAATAAAGTTGTTTGATTACAGGAGCCTTCATAAATATGAAGCACTTAGTGTGACATCAGAAATACTACATAACAGCAAAGAGAAAATTAGATATGTCCCTGGAAAAGAACTAAAAAGAGGTTTGGGAGACTGATGGCTAGTTGTTGACCGTCAGTATTCAGTGGAAAGGTTTGGCAGCATGGCACTGTTTTCCCTGCTCATTAGCTGTTTGAAGAAGTTCTTTGCTGTTGTTATTGTTGCTTCCTACTAGTGATTGGTGGTAATTCAGCCCCGGATATTCTCATGCAAGTATCTCCAACCCCTCTCTGCCAAGCTCACAGAAGCACAGAGATATTCCTCTGCATTCTGTGATATGTGCTATTTTAGAATTTCTAAAAGGTTAGTTCAGACTGTGTGCTGTGAAATTAGAAGGCTTTGTTGGCACTTTAGATAGATACTTCAACAAACAATGAATCTGGGAGGAGGAGATATTCCCATTTTTATCTTGAGTGAATAGTTCCAGATTTGAAAGCTGCTGCGCCTCAGGGACTCAGCATGCCAGGCACTGTGTGAGCGCTGCGGCTGCATAGATGACTAAGATGATTGTCTGCTGCATGCTCTCAGACTCAGATCAGGTAGCAGTTGTATCTCCTAAGGGGAGGTGGAGTGAGAGGGGGCTGCAGCCAAGGCAGGACTGCCCTAGTCTACCAATTGGGGTGGTGCTTGGTTTGGCATGTCTTGAAGTGTCTCTGGTCTTACATGGAAAAGCATGCCATTGTCACACAGATTCATGCAGAGATGGAAGTAAGCACTCCAGGCAGAGCTGGGCAGGTCGTTAGAAGGAAGGTTCTATTCTGTTGGGGAGCAGCTGGTGCACTCAGGCTGAACAGCACGGGAGAAGTATCTGAATTCTGATAAAAAGGTGCTGCCACTGCTGGTACCTGCTCTGTGTGGTGAGACCTGTGAACCCTGCAGAAGGGGCCAAGAATCTTCCAACTTCCTTGCAAGTCACATGCCAAGACTGGTGCCCTTTGGCGTCAAGAAGATCATTCTGAACCCTAGCCCCAAAAGAACTAAGGTTCAGCCTGAGCTTTGGGGGTGGCACTGAATATGGGCCCAGTCGGTGGATTTTGGGACAGTTTGGTGGTAAGAAAGTCAAAGGCGGGTGTGTGAAACTTGGTCCTGGGAATGCAGGATGGAGCTGGGGACCGACCCCTGACAAGCCTCCATGCTGTGGGTTCCATATTTCCACCTCATCTCTGGTCGCTGGACCCACCTCCCGCCATGCCCCAATGGGTGACTTTTCTGCCTGTTGTTCTCATTGCCTTTCCCTCACAGCCCCTAGAATGCCTCTTCAATTGCCCTGCAGGCCAGCACCTGCAGAGAATCGGGAAGCAACAATCTTGAGGCCTGATTCCTTCCACGTATTATATGTCCACTTTTCTGCCTTATGTCAGCTTTAAGCAGTCACTAAGGGCCTTCAAATTCCATAACGTAGTCTTCAACTAAATGCAGAGTGTATTATTGAAACAAGATCTTTCTAGCTGACCTTACTCCAAATGAATGCTTTAGTGCCTGTAAAATCTATTTAAGGCCTCCGGTCTCCCGCCCCTGCCTTTCTATTTCTTCATCCCCACAATAGTTCAGAGGAATGCTTTTTTTTAATGAGAAATGGAGAGAGTATCAACCATTAGTTTATTTACATATCTGTTGTTGAACATTATCAAGATCGATTTCAGAAGCCTGGAGTTCAAATGTATGTCAAGTGACCAAAGAGAACGTATCATCCGGCAATCAGTTTCTGAAAGACCGAGTAATGAAAAGCAGACTCTATTTGACAAGAAAGGGGAAGGGGAGGAGAGATTAGGAAGTAATAAATTCAATTAGAGGAGCACTTTGCCAAGCTCTCTTGATTTCATGTTCTGACAATTTCAGTTAAGCCTTCATTAGGAAAAGATTCAGAATCAGGTCAGATCAAACATGGGTCGTTCCCTGCTTCAGGACCTCTTGTCTGTGGCAAAAATAGCTGGGGGCTTCACTGGCACTGGATACTGCCTTTGGAAGCTCTTCTGAGTGTGGGTCCCTGACCAGAGACTGTGCAGATGGGAGGAGAAGCTGTATAGAGAGCCTGACTCACCTTGGAGCTCCATCCAGGCTTCCCGGGAGTCCCATGGAAGGGGCACCTTCTGCTCTCTCAACGCTGGCTACATCTCTGTGCCCTGAATCTCCACTTACTCCTACTCCCTCCGTGTGCCTCCGTTTGTTCCCTCACTGCCACATCAGGTGGCTGTTTGCTGTGGTGGATGTTCCTGATGGCTGTGCTGTGGGGCTGTATTGGCTGCATTTCTGTTTGGGTGGTGGGATGCAGGTGGAGAGACCCACTGCGAGGCAGATAGGTGTTAGGGTTTTGTGCTGGGACTGGTGTGTCCAGAGTGGAGCATGCTGTTTCCTGAGCCTCAGCATCCAGCATGTTGAGGAAGGTGAGAACTTTGCTGCTGTGGCCCCAGCAGTCACTAGGGGTAGAGTCCTGAGTGAATGAGAAGAAAAATGGTGGGTGGAGTGGAGGGTGGTGCCTTCTGTGCCAACACAGCTATGCTAAACAAGCACCAACAGGGAGAAGTCTGCGAGCAGGGGTTCCCTGGTACTACTTGGTGGATCCTGGTCTGGTGTGTGGTCTAGCTGCGGGACTTCCCTGGCTCGCCAGAGGGTCAGTAGTAAGTGCTAATCCTTGAGAATGGGCTTCTTCATGCTCTTGTGCTATTCGTCACTCATAGTGGGAGTTTGTCTGGGACAGTGTGTTGTGAATCCCTCTCTTAGACCCTTGTAGTTCGTTTCCCCCAGACAAGGGCTTCAGCTTCTCCTAGGAAGCAAGCTGGCAGCCTAGATAGAAGCTTCGCTCATCCTAGTCCTTCCTCCCAGGATATGGCAGGTGTTGTCATGTTTGTGTATGCTGCCATTTTTGCTCAGTTTCAGAACTCAAGGCAAGGGACAAAGAGTCCCCCCTTTCCCAGATCAGAGAGCCCCATGGGAGCTACTGTCTGCTGGACCTGCCACTTGCTTAGCACAAAAACTTCATGAGACCCTCTGGCAGCCCATCAGTGCAGTGGGAGTGGAAAGGGCAGAGGTGCCAGCGGCCCTGGGAAGGCTCTCGGAGGAAGCCAGTGATCTTCCTGTCCCATCCCCCCAGGCCAAGTAGAGGAAAATAGGTGTATTCAACACAGCACACAGTGGTCTAAAGAGAGATGTTAGAAGAGTGTGAGAAAAGCATCAGAGGGGGAAACAGTCAAGTTCCAAGGAGGGAAAAGACAGAACAATGCAGGTGAAGATATAGAAAAGTCTAAATGGAAATACAAAAGGAGAGAACAGAGGCAGGGGGAAAAGACAAGGTCCAGAAAAATACTAAAAAATGCATATAATTAGAGGAAATAGGAATAAAGTGATTAAATATAGTTAGGAGAAAAGAAAGGCCTCTAAGTCAACAGGCAGAGAGTGGGGAAGAAGGGGAGAAGAGAGAGAGAGGTAGAGAGGTAAATAGAAAGGAAGAGAAAGGGAGGAGAGATGGGAGGGAGGGGAAAGAATGGGAGGAATGGGGTAGGGAGGAAGAGGACTAAGGAGAAGGGGAAAAGGACAGGGAAAGGGGGAATGAGCAAGAGAGGCAGGTGGAGGTGACTGAGGGTTTTCTCTGGTCCTGGCCCAGAGTGGCCATCAGCTCTGAAGATGCCTTTGAGGCAAACCAGAGTATGCAGTAGGGCTGGTGAGACTTTGGGGGGAAGGCCCTTGTGGAAAGAGGGTGCCCCACCCATGCCAGAATGTAGTCAAAGAAAAGAGGGCGGGCTTGGAGAGAGCCCCAAGCTGCCAAGAGGGAGAGTCCAGGCGGCTCCAGAGGAGAGCAGGAAGGAGAACACTGAGCTTCCAGTTTAGCTGGAGAACATGATGACCATGGAGCCCTAGGCTGGAGCGAGACAGATGCCAGCCTGGGGCCCAGAGGCTGCCCAGTGTGGGGAAGTCAACTCTGGAGCCTTGAAATGACTTGCTGAGAAGGCTGGGGTGCCGCATGGCTTAGACTAAGAAGAGAAAGCCCAGGTGAGAGGGTAGGAGGGGCATGGCTGGATTTAGAGAATAAAATAAGGATGACCCCAGGCAGTAACTGTGCCCTGGACCCAAAATTGCACTAGCACAGGTCCTGACTCACCTGTTCAGACTGTCCTGACTCACAGATCAGAAGGAGCAGTGATGATTTTTAAGTAGTTAGAGGAGGGGAAGTGTATCAGGTGAGATACTTGACTACAGTAGTAGTAAAAATAACCAACTCAAAATACCCAAAATAACCAGCTCATTTTCTCTTGGAGAAGATGGGGGTAGGTAGCCCAGGATCATGGCGCAGCTGCAGAGATGCCCCATAAAGAGATGTTCAAGAATCACCACCCATCACCCTCCCCATGCCTGTGAGCGTGACCTTATTTGGAATAAGGTGCTTGCAGATGTAATGAGGATAAGACGAGACCATGTTGGATACACTCTAACTGTGCCTTATAAGAAGAGAGACTGGTAGAAATCATATTGTGAGGAAGGAGGGAGCTATTGACATCAAGCACAATCCAAAGAGTGCTAAGGTGAGTTGACAATAGAAGCTGGAAGGGAAAGGAGGGATGATCCTGAGGCCTGGAGCCTTTGGAGGGCCTGTGACCCTACTCACACCTTGATTTTGGACTTTTAGTCTCCAGAATTGTGAGAGAATGTTTGTCTATTGTCATCAAGATTGTGGTACGGAAACTTTAGGTAGCTAATCTTGTGGTTTTTAAACTCTTCTAACATGAACAGTTGGCCGAGTTCCAGAAGGGAAACAACAAAGGCATAATGTAAAAGACATATATGGGCCAAGACTATCTCTAACTAGGAATCAATAGTTTTCACAGAAGCACCCTCTAGTAGCTGCATGCCTGCCCTCACTGACCCTGAATTACATTTCTAACACCAGTTGCAAGACAGTCAGGGAGGAGAGCATTTCATAAAAAACTGAAAATATGTATATTAGATTGACCAAATTCAAATGTGCTGTCAGTGAGTTGGACACATATGTATGGTCCTGCCAATACTACCATAGTCTAGATAAAGAGTACATTTCCATCCTCCCCAAAAAACTCTACCACATCCCTTTGTGGTATATCCCTTTCCCTCACTCTGCTTTTTTTTTTTTCTTTTGCTATACATATGTCTTTCTAATAATTTAACTTTTTGTACATAGCATTTTGTAATATAGCCTCTTTGTAGCTAGTCTCTGTCATAATATTAAAATGCTTTTGAGACCTGTCCAGCATTGCCGATACCTTTTTATCACAGAGAGAAGAAAATATGTAGGGAGATAGTGGTCTTGTTAGTCTTTTTTTTTTGTCTTTTTTGGGTCGTACCTGGCGATGCTCAGGGGTTACTCCTGGCTCTGCGCTCAGGAGTTACTCGTGGTGATGCTTAGGGGACCATATGGGATGCCGGGATTGAACCCTGGTCAACCACATACAAGGCAAATGCACTTTACCATTGTATACCCACTTTACTAAAGTACATACTCTTTACTACTGCTCCAGGTCCATCTATTTAGCTATTAACCATGGTGGATATATAGATTGGTTCCAGTTTGGGCTACAATGGTAAAATGTCTCTTGAACATTTTTATAGAAGACTTGGTATAGGTATGTGTGTTTATCTATGTAGCTATCAGGAGTGGAATTACAGTATCCTAAAGTGAGTGAATGTGGGTTTAACTTTATAGGAAACTACTGAACTGTCCTGTTCAGTAATGTTTTCTTCCGATCAGCAATGTTACAGTTGCCCTGCATCTTTGTAAGTACATAGTATTACCAGCCTTACTCATTTTAGCATTTAATGGGTATAAAATTTAATCTCATTGAGGTCTTAATATGCATTTCTCATCTTCTTATGGGTTTATTTTGTCTTCTTTAATTGTCTGTTAAAATTTGTAGACTTATTAAATGGAATTTTATTTTCTTATCATTGAATAGCCAGTTCTGTTTATAAATTGTTTATAATTTTTGTTTTGTTTTTGTTGTTTTCTTTGGTCACATCCAGTGATTCTCAGGGTCACTCCTGGCTCTGAGCTCAGGAATTACTCCTGGCAGTGCTCAGGTGACCATATGAGATGCTGGGGATCAAACCTGGGTTGGCCATGTGCAAGGCAAAGACCCTACCTGCTATATTATCATTCTGGTCCTCTTAATAAGTTCTGTACAAAAGTTCTTTATTATATATGTAGGGTTTACAGCTATTTTTTCCTAATTCATAACAAAAATTTTAACTTTTGTTTTGTTTTTTGTACCACAACTGGCAGTTTTCATGAGTTTCTCATGTTTCTGTGCTCAGGGATCACTCCTAGTAGTGCTTAGGTGGGGGGCCAAGGCGAGTACCTTACCCACTATTCTCTCTCTCTCTCTCTCTCTCTCTCTCTCTCTCTCTCTCTCTCTTTCCATGACTTAGTTTTTGAACAATGTTGTTAGAGAACTGAATTTTGATTTTTATGAAATTGAATCATTTCCTGTCTTTTTTGTGGTGGTGATAATGGTGTGCTCAGGGTTGGAACTCAGAACTTCATTCTTGGAAAACCCGCACTGTACTGCTGAGCAACATTCCCAGCCCCCTTGAGTTTCATCTCATAAACCATTGCCTAACACAGTACCACTGACACTTTCTCCCACACTTTCTTTTATAAATTGTATAACATTATAGAAGCTCAGATTAGCTCTCATACATCTCTCAGATTTATGATCCACTTTGATATCATTTGTGTGTAGGAGGTGAAATTGAAGTTGGGGTTTACTCATTTCTCTATTTGTTTTTGCATGTGGGTGTTTAGTTCTTGTACTGAGTTAAAGAGATTGTTTAGTACCCAGTATATTAAAAGTGACCTGGTGCTTTTGATGAAAACCAGCTGACCACATGTTGGAATGGTTTTTTCTTTATCTGTGTTCTGTTCTCGCACAGCCGCTTGTGGCCGCTCGGTTCATCAATAAATGCTGGAGATCAGAGGTGACTACAAGAGTATGCCACCCGCACGGTAGAGCCTGGCAAGCTACCTGTGTTGTATTTAATATGCCAAATACCAGTAACAATTATATACCTCATTCCCATGACCTGATGGAATGTTTGAGGTTCTTTATGTTCCTGGAACAAGCAGATGCCCTTGGGCTCTACTAGCATGAGACAGGACATATGGAGATGTTACTGGTGCCCGCTCGAAAAAAAAATTGATGATGAACGGGAAGACAGTAATACAGTGATACAGTGTTTCTGTTCTCTCTCTCTTCTCTCTCTCTCTCTCTCTCTCTCTCTCTCTCTCTCTCTCTCTCTCTCTCTCTGGCCACACCCTGCAATGCTCAGGGGCTACTCCTGGCTCTAAACTCAGGAATTACTCCTGGCAGTGCTCAGGGGACCATAGGGATGCTGGCGATCAAACCTGGGTTGGCCATGTGCAAGGCAAACACCCTAGTCACTGAACTATGGCTCCAGCCCCTGTGTTTATGTTCTTATCCTAAGAGTACACTAGACCAGATTACTGTAGCTATATTAAGTCTTGTAATCAATGAGTGTGAGTTCTACAACCATTTCTCCCTCAAAATTGTTTTGACCCTTTTAGGTCTTCTGTATTCCCATGTAAGCTTTACTATGTTTATCAATTTCCACTCTACAAAAAACTAAAATTTGCTTGATTTTGATTGCCGTGGTGTAAATTTACATGTTAGTGTAAGAAAAAGTGAAAGCAAAATAGTTTCCTGGTCCAGGAACACAGCATGGCTCTTCCTTTATTTATGTGGTCCTTCTTTTGGAGAGATGAGAACAGTGCTGAAGGAATTTCCCTTACACACTGGCTGACCCAAGTTCAATCCCTAGAACTGAGTCATCCCCCTGAGCACCAAGCCAGGAGTTAAACCCTGAGCATAGCTAGGCGTAGCTTCACCACCCCACCCCACTCTGCAATTTCATTATGCAATTTTTTAAATTTGTATAGGTATTAGACATAATTTATGGAATGTATCTAGTTCAGTTTTGGTGCTTTTTATTTTTTTAAATTTTTTTATTATACCACCGTGAGACATACAATTACAAAGGTGTTCATAATTGCTTGTTGGTAATACAGTATACCAGCACCCCTCCCTCCACCAGTTCCCCGTTTTCCACCATGAATGTACCCCCCCCCCCTCCCGCCCACCCCCAGGCTGCCTCAATAGCAGGTTCCCCCATTTCTTCTCTTTCTCTCTCTGTCTCTCTCTGTCTCTGCATCTCTCTCCCTCTTATTTTACGCATTATGATTAGTCCTGCAGGTATTTAGAGTTTATCACTTAAGTCTCTTTGTGTATATTCAATGGTGAATTTTTTTTTTTTTTTTTTGTTTTTATTATACCCCGTGAGATATTTTAATCTGCCATTACCATTTCCCACATTTAGTAAAACACTGGTATCTATTTATGTCCTATTAATGAGACGCAGTCATTCTATAGCTGTCCTTTTCCTTCTGACTAATTTCACTCAGCATGATAGTCTCCATGTCCATCCATTTGCAGGTAAATTTCATAATTTCATCTTTTTCTGACAGCTGCATAGTATTCCATAGTGTGGATGAACCACAGTTTCTTTAGCCAGTCCTCTGTTCTTGGGCATTTAGGTTGTTTCCAGATTCTAGCTATAGTGAATAGTGCAGAGATGAATAAAGAAGTACAGATAGTGTTTCTGCTATGTGTTTTTCGGTCTCTAGGGTATATTCCCAGGAGTGCTATTGCTGGATCAAATGGGAGCTCAATATCTATTTTTTGGAGGAATGCCCATATTGTTTTCCAAAAAGGGCTGGACCAGTCGGCACTCCCACCAACAGTGGATGAGAGTCCCTTTTTTCCCCACATCCACGCCAGCACCGGTTGTTCTTGCTGTTTTGGATGTGTGCCAGTCTCTGTGGTGTGAGATGGTACCTCATTGTTGTTTTGATTTGCATCTCCCTGGTGATTAAAGATGAAGAGCACTTTTTTCATATGCCTTTTGGCCATTCAATTTCTTCTTTTTGGAAGCTTCTGTTCATTTCTTCTCCCCATTTTTTGATGGGGTTGGCTGTTTTTTTCTTGTGGAAGTGCTACCAGTGCCTGATATATCCTGGATATTAACCCCTTGTCAGATGGGTATTGGGTGAATATCCTTTCCCACTCTGTGAATTGTCTTTGTATCTTGGTCACCGTTTCTTTTGAGGTGCAGAAGCTTTTCAATTTTTATATAATCCCATTTGTTTATCTTTGCTTCCATTTGCTTGGTCAGTGGTGTGTCGTTTTTAAAGATACTTTTTAGTTTTGATGTCGTAGAGCGTTTCTCCTATGTTTTCTTCGATGTACTTTATAGATTCATGTCTGATGTTGAGATCTAGAATCCATTTTGATCTGACTTTTGTGCATGGCGTTAGAAGGAGGTCTAAGTTCATTTTTTTACATGTAGCTGCCCAGTTTTCCCAGCACCATTTGTTGAAGAGGCTTTCTTTGCTCCACTTAATATTTTTTGCTCCTTTATCGAAGATTAAGTGGTTGTATATTTGAGAGTGTGTTTCTGGATACTCAGTTCTATTCCATAGGTCTATGGGTCTGTCTCTATACCAATACCACACTGTCTTAATTACAACTGCTCTGTAGTAGAGCTTGAGGTTGGGGAAAGTGATACCTCCCATCTTCTTTTTCCCAAGGATTGCTTTAGCTATTCGTGGGGGTTTATTATTCCATACAAATTTCAGGAGTGTTTGTTCAATTTCTTTGAAGAACATCATGGGTATCTTTATAGGGACCGCACTGAATCTGTATAAAGCTCTAGGGAGTATTACCATTTTGATAATGTTAATCCTTCCAATCCATGAGCAGGAATGTGTCTCCATTTCCTCAGGTCTTTTTTATTTCCTGAAGTAACATTTTGTAGTTTTCTTTGTAGAGATCCTTTACATTCTTTGTCAAACTGATTCCTAGGTATTTGATTTTCTTCGTTGCAATTGTGAATGGGATAGTTTTTTAAATGTCCCTTTCTTCTCTTTCACTATTTGCATATAGGAAGGCCATTGACTTTTGAGTATTGATTTTGTACCCTGCCACTCTACTACAGGAATGTATTATTTCTAGGAGCCTCTTGGTAGAGAGTTTTGGATTTTCCAGGTATAATATCATGTCATCTGCAAATAGTGATAACTTGGCTTCTTCCCTTCCTATCTGGATGCCCTTACTGTCTTTTTCTTCCCTGATTGCTATGGCAAGTACTTCCAGTACTATATTGAATAGAAGTGGTGAGAGTGGGCAGCCTTGTCTTGTCCCTGATCTTAAGGGGAAGGCTGTCAGTTTTTCCCCATTGAGAATGATGCTCACTGTGGGCTTGGATTAGATTGAGGCCTGGATTATATTGAGGAAGGTTCCTTCAATTCCCATTTTACGGAGGGCTTTCATCATGAACGGGTGTTGAATATTGTCAAATGCCTTCTCTGCATCTATTGATATGATCATATGGTTTTTATTTTTCTTTTTGTTGATATGATGTATTATGTTGATTGACTTGTGGATGTTGAACCATCCTTGCATTCCCGGGATGAATTCCACTTGGCCATGGTGTATAATCTTTTGATGACTCTTTGGATTCTATTTGCTAGTATTTTGTTGAAGATCTTAGCATCTGTATTCATCAGGGAGATTGGTCTGTAGTTTTCCTTTTTTTGTGACATCTCTGTCAGCTTTGGGTATCAGGGTGATATGTGCCTCGTAAAAGCTATTTGGGAGTATTTCTGTTTCTTCAATTTTCTGGAAGAGCTTAAAAAAGAATTGGGAGTAGGTCCTCTTTAAAGGTTTTGTAGAATTCACTGGTGAATCCATCTGGACCTGGGCTTTTGTGTTTGGGGAGACTTTTGATTACCGATTCCATCTCCTTGATGGAGATAGGTTTTGTTGAGTTATTCCAAATCTTCTTGTTGAAAAATTGGGAGGCCATATGAATTCAGGAATTTGTCCATTTCTTCTAAGTTCTCTTGTTTCGTGGCATACAGGCTCTCATAGTAATCTCTGATGATCTTTTGAATTTCTGTGGTTTCTGTTGTGATGTCCCCGTTTTCATTTCTGATTCTATTTATTTGGGTTCTCTCTTTTCCTTTTCTTACAAGTCTTGAAAGTGGTTTGTCAATCTTGTTTATTTTTTTCAAAGAACCAGCTTTTGGTTTCATTGATCTTCTGGATTGTTTTTTGACATTCCATCTCATTGATTTCTGCTCTAAGTTTTATTATTTCTTTCTTTCTGCTTGGGTTGGGCTCCTTTTTGTTGACCACTCTCTAAGATCTTAAGTTGTGAAGTCAGACTGTTTGTGATGGCCTTTTCTTCTTTTCTGATGAATGCTTGAAGAGCTATGAACTTGCCTTCTTAACACTGCTTTTTCTGTATCCCACAAGTTCTGGTAATTCGTGTCTTCAGTCTCATTTGTTTCCAGGAATCTTTGGATTTCCTCTTTGATTTCTTTTATGACTTGCTGGTTGTTTCACAATTTCTATCTTCTTGATTTTATGGAGGTATGATTTATGGCTCAGCATGTGATCTATTTTCGAGTATGTTCCATGTGCACTGGAGAAGAAAGTGTATTCAGCTTTTGGGGATGAAATGCCCTGTATATGTCTACCAGCCCTCTTTCTTCCATCTCTTCTTTTAGGGCCAGTATTTCCTTGGTAAGTTTCAATCTTGTTGATCTATCCAGGGTTGATAGAGCAGTGTTGAAGTCTCCAACTACAATTGTGTTGCTGTCAATGTCTTCCTTGAAGTCTATTAGTAGTTGTTTTAGGTATTTTGCTGGCCCCTCGTTGGGTGCATATATGTTTAATGGCGTGATTTCTTCTTGATATATGCATCCCTTGACTATTAAGAAGTGACCTTCACTGTCCCTTCTGACCTTCTTCAGCCTGAAGTCTATGTTGTCGGATACCAGTATGGTCACCCCAGCCTTTTTGGATGGGTTGTTTGAGTGAAGGATTGTTTTCCAGCCTTTTATTTTGAGCCTGTCTTTGCTCTGATTGTTCAGGTGTGTTTTCTTGAAGGCAGCAGAATGTTGGATTCAATTTTTGATCCATTTTGCCACTCTGTGTCTCTTAACTGGTGCATTTAGACCATTGACATTGAGAGAGATTATTGTCATGGGATTTTGTGCCATCTTTCTGTATAGGTTGTTTGTTCTTTTTGGATATGTCTCGTCTTATAGTAGATCTTTCAGTCCTTCTTTTAAGGTTGGTTTTGATTTTACAAAGTTCCTAAGCTGTTGTTTATCCAAGAAGTTGTATAGCTGTCCTTCAAATCTGAGTGAGAGTTTAGCTAGATAAAGAATTTTTGGTGCGGCCTTTATTTCATTGCGTTTTCTTACTATATCCCACCACTGCCTTCGGGCTTGGAGGGTGTCTTCTGAGAAGTCTGCTGAAAGTCGAATGGATGCTCCTTTGTATACAATTTCCTTCTTTGATCTTGCTGCCTGAAGAATTATGTCTCTGTCTATGGCATCCATTACTTTGACTAGGATGTATCTTGGGGTCTTTCTATTGGGGTCTCTTCTTGCTTGTATGCGTCGGGCTTTTTTGGATCTGGATGCCTTCATCCTTTAACTTCGGGGGAACTTTTCAGCCAGGATGTTTTTAACTGTTTTAATTTCCTTGGGGTTACTTTCCTGTCTCTCTTGGACTCCGATGATTCTTATGTTATTCCGCCTGGCTTCATCCCATTGTTCTCTGTTCCGTTGCTGATCCATTTTCCGGTCTTTTTCCATCTTATGTAGTTCTCTGAGTGCTTTCTGCAGCTCATCTTCAGTCCCACTGATTCTCTCTTCCGCTGCTGTCATCCTACTATTGAGAGCCCCTATTGTGTTTTTCATTTCATCTACTGAGTTTTTTAAGTGATGATATTTCTATTTGCATGGTTCTCATTTCTACTCTCATTTCCTCCCGTAATTTATTGACTGCCCTTTCAACTGCTTCCTTTATGTTCTCCTGTATTTTACTGGACATCTGCTCCATTTTTTTCATTGAGTTCATTAAACATCCTACCAATTTCTTCTCTAAATTCATTGTCAGAGAGATCATGCACATCTGCATTCTTTTTTGAGTCTTCAGGGTTGATTTCTTCATCTGTTCTTCGAACTGGGGATCTGTGTTGTTTCCCCATGGTGTTGTGGTGTTCAGGGATAGATTCCTCCTAGTGTACTGTTTCTTTTTTCTTGAGGGTATTACCTTCCCTTGGTGTTGAATTTCCTATAATTTGTATTAATAAGCAGCCGCGTGAGCGCCGCCTGCCCGGCCAGCCGCACACCCCAGGGAGAATACCTGAGGCAGAGACAGGCGGTGTGAGAGTTCAAAATGTCCGTTTACTTCTGCTTCTGCTCGGACTTCTGGGGATTGTAGTTCCACCTTCTGCTGAGGCCTGGGGCTCTACCATGACCCCAGGCACATGCCCAGTTTTGGTGCTTTTTTAAAAGCTGACTTTTTATTGAATTCTATTACTTATTGATGAAATAGAGACACACAATTGATTTTATACATTAAAATCATATCCCTTGGGACTAATTTGTTTATGAGGCCTGTTTTACTATATTTTCCCGAGACTTTTCTCCATCGAAATTCTTGTCTTTTCAGTTGCAGAGAAAAAAATAGTTTAATTCTTTTGCTTATTTTGGTGAGAGAAATTCCCAAGTCTGTGCCTCAGAGGACATAGAGGCAGCACCCAGAGATACAAGGTCAGCCTGACTGGACAATTCAATGCAAAGGCCCGAGGATGCGTGACTGTGTAGGCCTGCAGGGAGGTTATCCCCAGGCCAACCTGAAAGCACTTGGGAACCTTCAGGGGCGCACATGTGGTGTTCAGGGGATTGTGTGATCCTGGGGTTCAAACTCAGTTCCTGGCTCATGAAGAACCTATGAGTATGGTCACCTCTGCCTTGCTCTGTGCTTCTATCCTCTCACATTACCACCTGCAGTGACTATCCTTCTGTCCTTCTCCTAGGTGACAACTCAGAAGGAGGACTTTTTCAATGCCTGGAACTCATGTCTTCACCATGTGACTGCCCTGTCCTTGGCACACATTCACAGAGGTGAGTGGGTGTGTTGCTATTGGGAAGCGAGGCTGTACAAGCTCTGATGCTTAGCCAGAATCTGACTCTGAAGGCAGGGGCATAGCCCTGCTGTAGTCTGAGCCCTTGTTCACAAGGGTGGGGCCCAGATCTTTGTACAGAGTGAAAAGTCGTGGTTCAATGAACTCTCCTCTTTTTTGGGAACACTAACTATCAATACCCACACAGAGCTAAAGTCCAGAAATAGCACAGGTATCTCAAGTCCACAAGTGTCACCAAACACCCCCAACCCCTTGCTCCCTGGGCCTCTGCCCACCAGTGATGACTGTTTCCAAATGAACCAAGGGGAGGTGAACACACAGATCAGAGGAGGTTGTTTTCATGGGATCGATGCCTGAAGAATTTCAAACACCAGAACGAACAATTTAAACCTAACCCCAAATGAACGAGAGACAGATGCAGCCTTTTTAGCTATGGCTCTGAACCAGGGGGTGACTTCCCGTCCTGAGCTCTATGTAGACATTGCCAACCATCACCACTGCACAGGGATTGCTAGTAGATGGAAGGTTGAGATATCACTAAAACATCCTACAGTGCCAGGACAGAGCGCCACACCACCAGCTCTCCCTTCCATAGGATATGCAGAGCCCTAAGGTTGAGAAACCTGCCATGTTCATGTGTGCCTAAAATGACCAAATCCATAAAAACAGAAACAAAACTACAGTTAAAACAAAGTCAGTCCAATGGAGAGATGACATGTTTATCCTGAAATTATTGCCTAATCTCAAAAATCATTCATTCAGTCATTAGCATGGACCCTATAGGGCCAGACACAGGGGGTGTGGGAATGTTCTCTATGTTCTTTTCCTGCCATCTGGGGAAGGTAGGGTTGGGTGTTCCACCGCAGCTAAGGATCTGCCACCCAGTCCTGGGGTGTCCCCAGGCTCCAAGTAATGGAGGAGAATTACAGATAGAATCTAATTAAGCTAGCAGTTGGGGCTGAAGCCATTGTACAGTGGATAGGCTGTTTGCCTTGTACATGGTTGATCTGGGCTCAATCCCTGGTATCCCCCTATGGTCCCCCTAAGCACTACCAGGAATAATTCCTGAGTGCAGAACCATGAGTAACTTGTGAGCACTTCTGGGCATGGCCCCCAAAACTAAAAACAAAAAAAGTTAAGCAGCCAGCAATTTGGGAATGCCTTCTTTCCACCCCTGAGCCTACCCACACTTTCTTCCCCCAACCAGGTAGTTCTAGAAACACTGGTATCCTCTCTCCAAGCCCACAGGGCGGGGCCAGTGAGTGGATGTAGCACAGGCCCTGTGCCTGATTCTGGTTTTATCCATAGGACCACATTCCCTAAGCTTTTCTAGGTGCAGCCCTGGTTGCTGCTGAGCATCACTGGGTGGACTTGATGGTCTCCAGCACTGCAGTCATCCAACCCTGTTTCCTGAGTATTGCAGGGACTGTCCCCAGGCTCCTTAAGCAGTGATGGGCGTCCCTTACTCCACCCAACAATGAGAGTGGCAGGTGAAAACATAGGTTGTGCTCCAAAAGCATAGGGTGCTTGTGGGCTTGAGCTCCACACCCAGAACTCAGTCTGCCTCCTCAGAGATCGCTTCTTTAAGAGAAGAACCATCACTCATTTGCACACTAGATTATGGTTTATTTTCACCTTTTGCTTCCTGGACTGGGACTTGGAGAACAAGAAGGGCCAAAATGGTCAGGGACAGCACCTTTCCACCGGGTCATTAGGAAGCAGGATTGTATCCATTTGTTGACAGGTCCAGTAATATTCATTTTTCTCCTCACCCACTGTCTGTGAGGTACAGGGTCATTGACTTACCTCCACTGAACTCAAATGTGATAGATCCATAAGCTAGAGTTAGTTTAATCACATAGAGACCCAGGACCCAGAGTGAAAGTACAGCAGGTAGGGTGCTTTGCCTTGCGCAACCAAACTCGGTTCAATTTCCAGCATCCCATATGTTCCATTGAGTACCACCAGGAGTGATCCCTGAGTACAGAGCCAGGAGTAAGCCCTGAGTACCAGAAGGTATGACACCCAAATGAAAAGATACAAAAAACAGCATATCAAAATCCAACCGCTCAGTCTGTGATACATGTGACTCCGTTCTCTCTGTGGCATCCTCTCTGCAGGGACACAGTGCTGTTCAGAAGGTTGGAGAAGGGGCGATTGTCTGCATCATTGAGGGGATCTGGATGCTCTGAGCTGCTGCCAACTGGGTCTGGAATGTGTTGCCACATGGTGCTCAGCAACAACCTCACTATTGGGAAAGTTTATGCATTTCTTCTCTGCTTTGTTAGAGAATTATTTGTTTCAGATTTTGGCTCAGGCTGAAGCCTGTCTAAGTTAGAAGCTGCATTTTATTCCCCCTCTGGAAGGCCAACTACTCCCATGCCTCTACATTGATTCTGCTGCCATTTTTCACTAGCTCCACTCTCTGGACTGTTTACTTTAGTCTCAGGGCCCTTCCTGGTAGAACACTGCATATTGGCTCCAAGTATTGCCCATCCTAGGATATAGGATGTTTGAAAGGGAGGGAAGCAAGAATTAGTACCTAACCTTTCACCTTCTGAATGCTGGCATTATGCCTGGAATGACTCACCTCACCCTGGGAAAAAATGGGGCAAAGTTAAGGTGAGAAGCTAAGTGAATCTAAGAGAAGGTGAGAAGGTTTGAGGCCCAGTCACCGAAGACTGATGGGCCTTTTCTTCTTCTTGGGTCCCTCAGACCTCAGCCCTAGGCAGTAAACTGAATGTCTTGCAGTCGACTGCAAATGGTTCCCAAGCAGGTAAGTACACTCCACGTGTTCTTCTAGAATATTCCATACCTGCACATTTCTCTTCAGTTTGAATGGCTTTCTCAATTTCAAAGGTGAGAAGGTTCTCTATGGTTTGAGAAGGTGGGCTTCAGAGTTAACTATATATGAATCTGGAGGCTGTGTTTACTGCTGGTAGCCATGTAGCTGTGAGTCAGCCTCTCTGAGATTTAGCTCATCCACATTTACATAATGTAGATAACAAAGTACCTCCTGGGACTATTGAGAAGACTCTTGAAAGGCATAGGCATTAGTTTAGCATCTGATTTATTGTGTTCAATAAAAAAAGAAACAAAACCTCATCACCATCAATTACTACTCTACAAAAAAGCCTTTATTCCCACACCCTAAGTCAAAAATTGAGACTCTGGTTCCATTGGAAGAAGAGAAAGATTAAACAGACTAGACTCTCCAGTGTGAAGTCTTAACCTCCCAGAAAAAAAAGTCAACATTCTGCTATTGCCACAAAGCTAGAGAAATTCAGACTGCCCTTGAGCCACACACTGGTTAATAACAGCAGCAACCAGAGTGATTACTGTCAGAATAGTGGCTTCCGGTTCAGTGTCAGAGGAAGAGAATTTGACTGTATATATAAACTACAAAAAAAGCACTCAGAGGAATTACTTCAGTGACAGCATCTAGAAATTTGGGGAAATTTTTTGAAATTGAGAAAGCCATCCATAAAGAAGAGGTGTGTGTGTGGGGGGGGTGGAATGTTCTAGAAGTAAGAACACAGTCAGCCCAGGAGCCATTTAAGTCATGGATGCGAGACATTCAAACAGCTTGATACTGCAGTTGAGGTCTGCGGGCCCGCAGAAAGAGGAGCAGGGACTCATCTGTCTTCCGTGACTGGGCCCAGATGTGGCTCGCAGAGACTGGGAAGGAGGAGGGAGAGCACGAAAGGAAGGATCGGTCTGTAAAACCACAGACCTTACCGTCACCCCAGATGAAAACGAGCTCAAAATCAAGCTGCTTTTATTAGGAACAAATGGGAGAAGCCTTCAAGCCTCAGTCTCTGTTTGTTACCTACTTGAATACTCAGGAAAACCAGCTTGGAAACACAAATGTTAAGGAGTCTCCAGGGGGTTTTTGAAGTGGGATGTAACATTACAATGATGAATGGTTATTTTTCTGCGATACACATTTTTATCTTGCCCTAGAAATAGCCCTTCTGAAGCCTGGTGCTGTGGGAACCCCAGAGGGGTGTACCAATTCCTGAACAAAAAAAGAGAAACCAGGCACTTTTATTAAATAAATTACATCCACTGTGCTTCAGCCCCATGCAGAATTATCTCTTGATTTTCTCCTTCTGAAAGCCTGGAAGTAGTTCTCATTAAGCTGCAGGAAGTCCCTCTTCTGGCTCTTAATAAAGTGGCTAATAATTTAGAATGTTCACATTAAGAGCAGGTTGTAATTATAATTAGAATATATTAATAGTGCAGATTTCTGCCTATCGGAGGATTAATTTCAGACTCTGCTCAAGGATGTATTTGTTTCAAAACAAGACTTCCTTTTTTAATAAAAATGTGATCACATGCATTATTAATACATCGTTTCTGTATTTTCTCCATGAGTGCTTGTTCCAATATTCTTCATGGGATCAGCATTTTCCTCCTCATTGTTAATGGGGCTATTCTTTATACAAACTACCTTCACCTTGATTTAATTTGGGCTGTGGCATTTATCTTCTAGGAAATTATGGGAAACTACTTCCTGCCACCCCTCCCCTTGAATGTGCATTACATTATGCAAGCTCAGAAAAATGAAATGCCACATCTCCAGCCCAAAAGTCCCATGTGAGTTTAGGTGCTTATCTTTTCTGACACCCAACTAACAAAAGTTTCCAAGGCTCAGAGTCGTCTCAGCGAGAAGGATAAACCCCACCTCAGGAATGAACTCTTAAGTCAAAAGCCAGCATCACTTGCTTCTTGAGTGACAGCTTGTTCCCTGAGCAATAGGATGCTGCGGTGTTCAGTCTGTTGCTGCTGGAGGTGGAATCTAGCACCGGAGGAAAGTGAGACCCACAGGTCCTAAAATTGCCTTTGACATCCGAGGACTTTCCTTCCCAGCATCACCCTTTGCAAGTGGGGCAAGCTTCAGAAAGATCTAGAAGGCAGTTCAGGGACTGTCTGCCTTGCCTCTGCCTTGCATCAAAAACTCTGTAGGCAGTAGAAGCAGGATGGGGATGTAGAGAACCAGGAATGGCACATGCAGTTAGCCCAGACCAGGTCCGGCAGAGCATATATGGGAGTTGGTTTGGGGGTGGGGGGCGGGGGGGGAGGAAGGTCTCTGCTTTGCTTTCTCTGTCTGGATCTCACAGCACATCTCCAGTCTCTGTGCCTGTGACAGAAGGTACAGTAGGCAGGTGAGGGCCTCAAATCAGTGTTTGGCCTGGAGAGGGAGGGACCACTAAGCTCCCAGAGGCTCTGCTGGAACCCTGGTGTCTCTTTATCCCTCACCCCCCAAATCTGGACAATGGAGAGCTTGGGCTGGAACCCCCAGGGGTCGAGACACTCAGGGAGAAGAAAAGGCTCTTCTGAGTATATACTTGTGCCCTATTGATTGTAGGGAGATATGAGAGGGGAGGCTGAAACTGAAACAGTATCTGGGGAGACACGGGGAGCTCAGGGGAGCCTGCTGAAGCAGGAGCATGGCGCCCTTGGCACTCACAGAAATGATGGCACTTTCAATAAGAAGGAAAAAATGTGGCCCACAGTGAGACAACTTTTGAATTTTCCTTTGGGGCCTCCTGGGCACCTAGGCTGAGGAAAGGAAGGTGTTGACCTGGAGCAGTGCAAGCCTTTCTGCTTTGGGCTCGAGGGTGAGAGAGAGGGGGTGAATTGCAGGCTTCAGGGTGTCTGGTGTTGGGAAGAACTGTCCCCAGCAGCCTTTGGTGGCTCCTTTCATTTGGAGATGAGAGGAGGTTCTCTCCACCTCTGCAAGGTATTATAGGTATGCATGAGATTTGGGGTCTGAATATCTGTATGCTGACAACTGTTTGAAGCCCAAATCACCCCAGAACTTGGGAATATGTCACCTGGAATCTGTCTTTGGAGAATCCTGTTGTGTCCCTTATGTTGGAAGAGCGACCATTTAACAGACAGTTGATGCAGATGACCGAGGATTGTTGGTACTTCGGAAGGGGAGGAGGAAGGAAAACAGGCTCATGTGGTGTGTGGCTGTGTTCTGCTGAGGAGAGTCAGTGCAGTACTGAGCTGCTGCTCTTGACCCAGATGCTGATAACCTCTCACTTCTTTCTTGTGTCCCCGTGTCTGGCCATTGGAATGCTGTCTGGTCGCTGGATTTTTTGTGTTTGGTGTCTCTTGGGCCTCAGAGCTAAGCTGAGCCCCACCTAGTTCTTTAGCCTCCATGATGACAGCCTAGAGCCCAGTGGGCAAACTCAGGCTCAGAAAAGTAAATAATTTCCCAGAGTCACATATGGTTAAATTGTGGGGCTCTGACTGTACCACTATCCGTTAGCCCCAAAACTTTGCTTAGAAAGGCTTTTTAGGCATTTTTAAAAAATTATTTTTTTAGTCTTTTTTTGGTTTGGAAGCTATACCCAGTGGTATTCAGGGCTTACTCCTGGCTCTGTGCTCAGGGGAGCATTTCAGTAGGGGTTGGAGGGGTCAGAGAACCATATGTGATGCTGGGGATCAAACCTGGAGTCAGCCACATGCAAGGCTAGTGCCTTCCCATGGTCTATCTTTCCAGCCTCATAGGCATCATATTTTAAGGGACCCCCTCAACTCGTTTGGTGTTTCCCCTCCTTCAAATGAACACTGGCTCATAGACCCTCTGGCGTTCTTAAACTTTACCATGTTTTCTGCGTGCAGTTACTTAACACACAGTTTTCTCTATTGGAAGTCACCCTGGTCTGCTTCTCCGGACTGAGTGTGTCTTGCAATCATGCTGCTCATTTTTCTTCCCTCGAAGGATGTAAAAAAAATGTAGAAGTAAAAGAACCTTCTTATCCTGAGGAGAGTGAGCACCCTGGGGAGGGCTCAGCGTGGCAATAATTGTGGGCAATTGGCTCCTGAGCCCTTCCACCAAGCTGCCAAGGAAGGGCCTACTCTGAGCACCATGTCCCATGAGAAGTGAAGGCCCAGAAAGGTTGCTTACACTTAAAGGTTGCCACAGTCACCTGATGGGAAGAGGCTGCCCTTACCTTCCCTTGCTTACACTTAAAGGTTATTACGGTCACTTGATGGGAAGAGGCTGCCTTTACCTTCCCTTGCTGGGTGCATATGTGCTTGCGGGGTTGAGTCTAGTAGCCCAAAAAGAAAAAGTTCCTCTCCACTAGGTTGGTGTTGGTGTTAGGATCAGGGGTTGCAAGAGATGGCCAAGCCCTTGGACATGGTGCTTGCACACTGTATGACTGAATGCTGAGGTCATGCACTTGGTGACAGCTCAGCACTGAAAACTGCCTTAGGACACTGGGGATTTCCACTTGGCAGACACATGATTTTCTTTGGGCCTGTGGGGGAGTGCCAGGGATCAAAGTTGGCATTGAATGTGAGGTGTGTCCTCTACCAGTGACTTCATCCCTGGACCCTCATCCCCTCCTACTTTGCTCCCCCAGCTCTTTTGTATCCCACTGTTTGGCTGAAAACTATGTCCCTGAGCAACTGCTGTGTCTCTGTGTTTGATCCTGACTTCTCATCTTCTTAGTGGCTTCTAAATACAGCCCAAGGAAGGCGCAGAGGTAGCCAGTGGGAGAATCATACAATGTGAAAAAGGAAGAGCTTTGGACCAGGGACTCAGTGTGGCCTCTTTTGTCCTGGGAATAGGATTGAAAATGCGATCTTTCAGCCTGAAAATGAACACAGCAGCTTGTTTTGTATCAGTTCTAGGTGTAGCTTAGAAAAGTCTGCTCCTATGGGGCTGGAGAGAAAGTATAGCGGGGTGTAGAAAGTAAAGCACTTGCTTTGTCCACAGCTAACACGTTTGATCCCGGCCTCATCATATGGTCCCCTGAGACCCTCCTGGAGTAATCCCCTGAGCACAAAGTCAGGAGTAAGCCCTGAGCACTACCGGGTATGCCTTCCTCACCACCGAAAGGAAAACATGAAAAGAAAAAGAAGAAAGATAAGGAAAATTTGGGGGCTTGAGCAATAGTACAGTGGGTAGGGTGTTTGCCTTGTATGCACCTTGAGCTAAGGTTCAATCCCCAACACCACATATGGTTCCCCAAGCTCACCAGGAATAATTCCTGAGTGCAGAGCCAGGAATGTCTTGAGCACCACTGGGTATGGACCAAAAACCAAAAAGGAAAGTAAGTTTGATTCCATATTTCATAAGATTAAAGTTAAATATGTTTGCAAATAAGCACACACTTAAATTTAGGTTTTAAAGGACATCATGTTCTAATCTCACACAACATTTAGCAAATAACCTTTGAGTTCCTATGAGCCACCCACACAAAAACCAAAATGAACTACAGAAAGAAAAAAACACACAGAAAAAGCAACTCTCTGTCAACAGCCAGGCTTCTTTCAGCTCTGAGTTTTCTGGCTATAAATAATCTGTATGTTTCAATTGTGACCGTTTTCTTTAGAGGTGCCTGCTGACATGCTGTCATCTCATCATGTTTTGAAAACCAGAATGACATGCATAACTCCTGGGCACACTCGGGTGTGTGGAGAGGACCGTGTGATACACATGCTCTTTTGCTACTCTGGGTGTCCAAATGAAGCATTAAGATGATGTATTCTTTCTTCAGTGCATCTGTTTATCTTTCATGAAATCTTGAGTTTGATAAATCACCAGAGATAAAAACATCATTTTTTTACCTATCATAGACCCCCCAAATGTCAGGAGGAAAAATTGTGCCATGTTTCCTCTCTGTGAATTTACTTCTCTCTTTGCTTCTGAGTGATGGGATTTTACGTGCAGAGAAAACAGAATGCTCTGTTAACTTGAAATGATGGTCTTTGCCGAGAAACATGAGCAGCACTAGAAAGAGGGGGCATTCATTCCTCTGAGATAAAGTCATTTAATGTGTTTTAATATCTGCTTAAAATGGTCTAGAAGGCAGCAGGGAAATTATCACATGATAACAGAAAGGTTCTTGTGTTGCTGTTCCACCTTCCTTTACTGCTGTAGGACCCCCAGTCTGTTCTTTTTTTTCAAACTGGCTGTTGAAGACTTGGTAAATTTATATAATATCAGTGTTTGGGGCAATCAGGGAGCTGGTGATGAAGGAAGCTCTCTGTTGTGATATTTCTCTTGAGCACCACTCAGAGACTCTCTCTTAATCAGCATCCTAAAAGAGGAGAAATTCCCATAGATTTCTGGAATTAGGAGTGAAAATAATGCTTTGTTCAAGATTGTAGCAAAAAGGAATTGTAGCATAGCTTCTTAAACTCTGGGTCACAACCGCAGATGGCAGTGCATCACCTTGAAGTGTTTTGTTTGAAAATAAATGTCTTTTTGATTTATTATCAGTAAATGTTTGCTTTCTACACCTGTTTTCTATACCTATACATCTGGGGTAGCATAAAAATTTCTTGGGAATAAAGGGGGTTGCATATGGAAAAAGTATAAGTTGCCGTGCTCTGGATGAGTCTAACCTTTTCACTGTGGGCTTGAAGCTGAAAGTATATGAACCAAAATTCAGACTTTCTTACTTACAAGAGCAGGAAATTGTAACATGGCAGAAATGTTCAAAATAGCTGATTTTTAATGTGCTTATTTCTTGATGCAATGATGGTTAGAGTTCCTTGCATTGTGTGCCTTTTGTAGTCCTGAGTGGTTTGAGACCAATGAATTTTATACAAACCCATTCCAGGTAATGGATCTGTGGGTGAATTTTTCTGATCATGTCTATAAAAGGCTATTTTTTTCCTCTTTTTTATTTTTATTATTTTTTAATTTTTTATTTTTACAATTACAAAGATATACAATTAAAAAGTTCATATTTGGGTTTTGGTCATACAGTGTTCCAGCACCCATCCTGCCACCGGTGCCCATCTCCCACCACCAACATCCCGGTTCCCTCCCCCTCCCCCAGCCCTGCTCCATGGCAGGTTCTTTATTTCTTTCCGTTTCTCTCTCTTTCTCTTTTCTAAAAAGGCTATTTTTTAAGAAGATGCTCAGGTTCTGGCAGATCAGGCATGCCTGAGAGCCATGGACTTGTTCTCTCTGGCCTCTCCTTGCAACAATAGTCAAACTGTGTCAGCTACAGCCTCACAACAGGACCAAAATGATGGCTGGAGGGGAAGCTGACCTTACTTGCTGCATCTCTTGCACTCTGAGCTCTCATGAAGCATGTGCTGTTCAATCGGTGCCTGATGGAGCCAGGAAACAGTGCACAGCTGGGATTGGTTCCTGACACCACATGCTCCCAGAGCATACCGAGGTGCAGCCCTGGTGCCATCACTGCCATGGTGACCTGGGGTCTCAGACACTGCAGGGCCTTGCAGCACCATGTGCCCGGGGCCCTGGCATCGACCTGCCAGTTTGGTTGGCTGAGAATCACTAGAGGGGTTTCCAGGCCTCCTGAACACCACTTAGAAGCCCCCTACTCCCTACATTATAATAAAGTCTAGTCGTGAGTCTGGCCCACATGTGCCTACACCTGGACCACCACAGACACCAGCAAATTTTGAAACCACCCATGCATTTCCTCCTCACATCCTGAGCCTTGCATCCATTTCCTCCTTCTGAGTCTGGCATCTGTTCAGTTGTCCTTTAGAAATAGTATTGATGAGTACCTCCTACCCCCCATCCAACCCACGGTATTGGTGAGTGCACCCCTATTCTCCCCATCCAACCCACAGTATTGGTAAATACACCTCCTACTCCCCATCCTCATCCAACCCACAGTATCGATGGTCGTTCCCCCTACTCCCCACCCTCATCTCAACCCCCACAGTATTAGTGGGCACACCCCCCCAGCCCATTCACATCCAATCCGCAGTATTGATCAGCCAACCCATCACTCCCCATCCCCAAGCAACAAGCACAGGGGAGTTGTCCCTGGAGGCTAGGATACTAGGATTAAAGATCCCATAAGAAATGACCTCTGTGAGACTGGCATATATCCAAAGAGCAAGAACAAGTGCTGGCATGCAGGTAGGGAGAAAGGGACTCTGATTCATTGTTGGTGAGAATATTGACTGGTACAGCCTTTTTTGGAAAACAATATGGACATTCCTCCAAAGACTAGAAATTGAGCTTCAATTTGACCCAGTCATACCACTCCTGGGAATATACCATTGGAGGCCAAAACACACAGCAGAAACACCATCTGCACTTTTATGTTCATAGCAGCACTATTCACAATAGCCAGTTCTAGAAACAACCAGAGTGCCCAAGAACAGATGACTGGATAAAGAAACAGTGATACATCTACAAAATGGAATACTATGCAGCTGTTAGGAAAAACAAAGTTATGAAATTTGCCTATAAATGGATGGGCATGGAGAGTATCATGTTGAGTGAAATTAGCCAGAGGGAAAAGGACAGATATAGAATGACTGTATTTATTCATGTGATATAAAATATATATAGTATGATACCAATATCTAAGACCAAGCAAAAACGTAGATCAGGAAGTCTTGTTAGTGGGTGGAATCTACCACAAGTGTGTGGGAGTCAGAGGTTATATAAGACAGAGAAAGGAACAGTGTACTAATAATTGTTGGAAATGATAATACCAACCTAGAACTGAGCATTGAAAGTAGGCAAAGGGATATACATGATAGCCTCTAAATGTATGTATTGCAAGCCACAATGTGTAAGAGAAGAGAGAGAGAGAGAGAGAGAGAGAGAGAGGCAAAGTTCCTGCCATAGAGGCAGGCCAAGGGAGGGAGGGAATCAGGGGTCATCGGTGGTGGGAAATGGGCACTGGTGGAGGGGATGGAGTGCTGGAACACTGAATGACCAAAACCCAAACCTGAACATCTTTGTAATTGTATATGTCACGGTGGTATAATAAAAAAAAAGAAAGAAAAAGACCTCTGTGATGGCCTGGGAGTTACCCCAGACCCGCTGCTGGTAGAACCCAAGGGACTGCAGTAGGACCTGTCATCTGCAGTGCACGATCCTCCCCATTCAGACCCCAGCAAGGCAGCCCACGTGGGAGACATGCCTGTATCAGGACCCCAAAAGTCACTGTATTACGAAGGTAGGGAAAGGTGCATGGCAGGACGCGAGGAGGAAGTGTGTGGGTGGTTTGGAAATGCACTATTATCTCTGGTGGTCCAGGTGCGGCACATGTGGGCCAGAGGAGTGAGAGCCTGGAGGACCATGTCCAAGGATATTCATCATCAGCCTGCACTGTCTCCTGCATGGCAGGAAAAGACTCAAAGAGGCTGGAGCGTGACAAGGTCACGGCTCTAGGCAGCGGTGGCTGGGGCAGGAAGCTGGCCTGAGGAGGGGAGGCCAGAACCTGCCCGGAGGGGGCTGAGGAGACAGCAAGAGAGATGCGGCAGCAGGCCCAACTGTCCTGGACAGCACTCTGTCTGCAGGGCCTGGGCTTAGAGCGAAGAGTAAGCATCAGAGTGCACCTGTGCGTGGTGTCAAATTCAGCTCGGGTGTGGGAGTTGTGGTGGAGCCTTGCATGGGTGAGGCCCTGGGTCCAGTTTCTGGTATCATCAAAAGCAAACAAAGGGAACATTTCTCCACGGTATAATGTGAGCCTCGCCTGTGAGAGTCTGGGTCTGATCCCCAGAACCACCGAACAAGTGGATATATAAATAATCTAGCTTTGCCTGTGGGGCCTGAGCCCTGTCAGATCTCATTGACAGGGAAGGGGAAAGAAGAGAAGCCTGGGGACACCGGAAGTCCCAGCCTGAGTGGATGCAGAGTTCACTGAGGACTGAGTCTCTTGGAATCAAACATCAGGGTCACCACTGGCAGGTGCTCATGGCCTCCTTCCACTTCAACCCTCTCCCTGGTGTCCAGAACTCTTGGGTTTCCCCAAATTGGTTGACTCCTGTCTGCTTGCTGCCTGGGAGAGCCGAGAGGACGGGATGCCCCAAAGAACACATAAGGGCCAACATCATCCTTCCAGGCACGCTGTACCAGGGACAGGAACTGGGAGAAGGGCAGTCCCAATGAGCAGACAGGGCACTTGTGGCCACATCGATGCCACCTGGCAGCCTGCCCCTTTGGCTGAGCTGCAGCAGCCCGTAACCCAGGTTGTGACCAAGTTCTGGGCTCCATGGACCATGTGCCCTGTCCACAGGTCTTCCACCTGGGCTGGCCTCTCATCTCTCCGAAGAGAACTGCGGTGCATGGACCAGGCTGAAGGGACTCTACCAGCAGTGAACTGTGAGGCGGCTGCTCCCTCTGGTGACTCGGCTGGTCACAGTGACCACAGCTCCCTCTCCTGGGGGAGCAGTACCTCTATAGAGAGAACCCCTTGCTTTTTCTTTGCCTTCTTCTGCCCAGGGAAGCTGCTTCCAGCCAGAGCTTGGCCAAGGCCCTTTCAGCTCCCTCCAGGGCTGTAAGTAGGAGAGCAGGAGTGCAGCTTTCCTACATGAACAGTGAGACCTCGTCCTGCTCCCATGCTGGGCCCTGCCAGACAGGCCC
The DNA here is from genome assembly GCA_021461705.1 of Cryptotis parvus. Lineage (NCBI taxonomy): Eukaryota > Metazoa > Chordata > Mammalia > Eulipotyphla > Soricidae > Cryptotis > Cryptotis parvus. Next base: position 133,024 of record JAJIBD010004317.1, read on the forward strand.
CTGGCCTGCCCCAGTTTTGCATGTCCATGCTTCCCCACTGTGGCAGAGACTTTCCAGGATTTCAAAGGACAGAGAAAAAATGTGCATGTGTGGGAGCAGGAGGGATCATTGTTTGCTTACATGCTTGCAAAGTTCTCAGTCTTTGCAAAAGTTTAGGCCAGGATTCTATGTGATGCTTTTCAAAGTCATAGAGGGAATAACTGTTAAGCATATGTGCCTGCTGCCTGGGTGGGGGATAGGGAGTGGGGTGTCATGAGGGACATAGGAAGCTTCAGGACACTGCAGTCTCCAAGATAGCTTCACCAAAGCATCCTCAGTACTGGGTTTTGAGTATCAACGTGATCCCAAAGTCAGAGAGGCAGCAGTGCATTCTGGGTGGAGACTAGAGGATAGACAAAAGGAAAAGCGACAAGCGAAGGGCTTTCCCAGGAATGCCCAGGCTCCTGTTGGTTGTATCTACAGAGATATGGGGAGGGAGGGGGTGAGGGGGAGAGGAGGCTGAAAACACTTTGAGAGAAGAAGGTTGGGAAAGGAGCCGGGGAGATGTAAAGTGTGTGTGACTATGGTACCAGGCTGGGTCAGCAGGAGGCAGGGGGCTGGGAGAGGCTGCCCTCTGATGGACTGGCTGAATCAGACAAAGAGATGCAGGATGGACCATGAGACCAAAGTCAAAGCCAGGGACTGTGGCAGCAGATGGGAGGCAAAAGATATGCAGAGGGGTGGGAGGGGTTTGCTGGGGAGGAGCTGGGGTCCTCCTGGTCCTTGAGGGGCTGTGCCCCGAACGCTACTGGCCCTTCCTGGAGAGAAGCTCAGAGCTTCTCAGACGGGATGGTGTGAGGTTCCAATTGTGCCCTGCTGGGGCACAGATGCAGGAGCTTCAGTGGATGCAGTTGGGGGCAGCTGCGACCACTGCCAAGGCAGCTGTGTCAGCCAGAGCAGCTTCTGCACCCTGCCCACCTCTCCAGGACAGAGCTGGGCAGCTTGTGTCCCCCCTCCCGGGTTCATCAGCCCTGCTTCCCCTCTGTGTGGGTTCTGAAAGCCCAACAGCGTCTTTCTGAAAACACACAGCCCTTTTGTCTCTTTCTTTCAGAACTCCCCTGTTGGGTTCTGAAGGGGGTGGGGTGGGGGAGTTCAGAGGCCTGGAGAGACAGACTGAGCTCTTCAAAGCGGGCTGAGGGTTCCCAGGTCACACCCAGCAGAGCAGAGACTACTGAGAAGTAAGCCTGGGACCAGAGCAATAGTCCAGCAGGGAGGACATTTGCCTTGCATGCAGCTGACCCAGGTTCAATCCTTGGCATCCCATATGGTCCCCAAGCACTGCCAGGAATAATTCCTGAGTGTAGAGCCAGGAGTAACCCCTAAGCATCTTCGGGTGTAATCCAAAAAAGCAAAAAAAAAAATGAAGGAGGAGAAGGAGGAAGAGGACGAGGAAGAAGAGGAGACGGAGGAGGAGGAGGAGAAGAAGGAGAAGGAGAAGAAGGAGGAGGAGAAGAAAAAGAAGGAGGAGGAGGAGGAGGAGAAGAAGAAGGAGGAGGAGGAGGAAGAGGAAGAAGAGGAGGAAGAGGAGGAGGAAGGAGGACGATGATGATGATGACAACGACTGACCTGACCCTGAGCCCCCAAATTGCAGCCCAACCTAAGGTGCCTGACCATGAGCCTCAGGTGTGGCGTGGATCACTTGCTGGGACAGGATAGGCAGCTAGGCTCAGATATAGAGACAGGGAACCCTGCCAGAAAAGGACCCTGCTTCTCCTAAACAAAGTCTAACCTGCTAGAACTTTCTACTTGTGGCGTTGTCAGTCTTCCTATTTTTGCTGCCCTTTAGGAGGCTCCTCCCCGTTGTGTGATGTTGGGAACTCGCTAGTTCAAGCTGACTTCAGAGAGCAAGGAGGGGTTTCTCTTCCCAGGGCAAAGGGGAGAGTGTTTCTGCATTAGGTCCTCATCATCAAACCCAAGCCTGGTCCTCTGGGTGTGGACTTGAAGCCAGACTCTAAGACTAACAACACACTGAAAGAAGTGAACCCTGGACTCTGTCCTATGCCTGGCAGTTGTTTCCCCTTCATCTCGAAGGCCTGGCTCTGAGGAGTGAACTCTGCAGCTCAGCGAGAAGCATGAAACCTCTTGCTTTATATGCCGGTTCCATCCCACATGGTGGGCATCCGCCAGAGTAGACCCCGAGGCTTACCCAAACCCTTGTGGCCACTGCCCTTCAGCTACCCCATGGTTACTCTAAAAGAAGGGCAATTTGGCAAGGAAGCTCAAATGGTTTCAATTCAGAAGCAGGGACCCGAAGAACCAGGGTGCTGCCTCTAATGGTTGCCGGGCTGTTGTTAGGGGAGTGCCAGAGAGGCCTCTCCCAGGGTTAGGGCACTGCTGCCCACTGTGGGGACAGGAAGAGGAGCTAACAGTGCTCTGAAAAGCACACAGGGTTCCCTCATCCCCTTGGGACCTGCAGAGGGTTCCCCAATCCTTCCAGTTGTATTGCCAAGAGAATAGTGAGCGCTGTGGTTTTACACGTGATGGGTTTGAAAGAGGGCCTGGAGGGGGTCCCCCACAACACTTGGTGGCCCAGATGCACTGAGATACTTGATGGTGAGGGACTGGACTCAGACTCAGGCCCAGCAGTTCTTAGGTCCACCAGTGCTGTGCTCAGGAAGAGCATAAGGGGCTGAGGGTAGGCGGGAGATGCTGGGGCCAGCTTAGAAACTTGTGTGTGCCAGGCATGACACCAGCCTTTTGCACATCCCTCTGGGCCCTGCTTTTAATCGGTTTTATTTGCATCAGTGCTGCATAATGAAGTCTGTTGAGGGACCACTGTCCCCTGAGCTCTGGGTATTCCCCCATGTGTGTGTAGTCTGTGAGTAGAGTGTATAGTCTGTGGTGTGGTGTGGTGCGTGTTTTAGTCCATAATTAAAAGGCTTCTCTTGCAATCTTTGATGAGACCTGGGCTACCAGCACAGAGAAGGAAATGTAATGTGTGACAGTCGTGTAGATTAATATTTTTAGGGCTGTCATAAAGGGTCATTAAAACATTCTTGGATGGAAGAGCTGTGAATGTTTTACGTACAGGATCCCCAGGTTCAGTACTTGACACTGCCTGGTCCCCAACACCACAATGACTGACCCTGAGCACTGAGTCAGGAGCAGTTCCTTGAGCTCCACTAGCTGTAGCAGCAAAAGAAAACACAAAACAAAATAAAACAAGCAAAGGTGCACTGCATTCCACGAAGAGCAGGAAAGTTTGGCGGGAGGGAGAGATAAAGAGAGGAGAAATGACATACAGAACCCGCCAAGTAGTTGAGGTGTGGGAGGGAGGAGGGAGGCGGGGACATTGGTGATGGGAGATGGGTTCGGGTGGAGGGATGGGTGTTGGAACACTGTAGAACCAAAACTCTACATGAGCATCTTTCAATTGTACGTCTAAAATGGTGTAATAATATTTGGGGAGGGATAATAAAATAAAATAAAATTTAAAAAAAAAAACAAGCAAAGGAGAATTAATGAGACTGTAAGACAAAAAGCAAAAACTTTTTTTTAATTGGCCAAACTTCCGTTTTCTTTCTGTCATTCTGCTGGATAAAGATGGTTGGGCAAGCATGTCTTGGAGTATTTGGGAGAGCTTGTAGGGTTGGATTGAGTCAACTCTGGGGACTGCAAGTCATACCAAGCCTTAAAGATGTGGGAACTCAGTATTGGCGGATGGTTCAAATGCTTCTGCCTGTGGGAGCTCCAGGTTTGATCACTGGCACCTTATAATCCCACAAGCACAGCTAGGAGCAACCCTGAGCGTATAGCTTGAAGAAGCCCCCAAGACTGTTGGATGTAACCCCAAATAAAAAAACAAAACAAGGGGCCAGGCGATAGTCCAGCGGATAGGGCATTTGTCTTGCACACGGCCAACCCGGGTTCGATCCCTGGCATCCCATATGGTCCCCCGAGCATCGCCAGGAATAACTCCAAGTGCAGAGCTAGAAGTAACCCCTGAGCATCGCCGGGTGTGACCCAAAAAGCAAAAAAAAAAAAAAAACCCAAACCCAAAAACCATCCCTGGGGTCTCAGTGGTAGTACTGTGACTAAGGTGTTTGCCCTGCATGCAGCCGACTGGGGTTTGAATTCTGGCATCATATATGGTTCCTAGAGCACCACCAGGAGTAATTCCTGAGCGCAGAGCCAGGAGTAACTCCTGAACATCACCAGGTGCTGTCCCAAAATAAACAAACAAACAAAAAAAACAGACAAACAAAAAGATGTGGATCCCTCATAGAAGACAGAATCAAAATCTTAGCAGAAACCTGATGTTTCTCAAAGCTATCAGTTCTCCCGAAGAGTAGCAGGGGCAGTGGCCTCTACATGACCTTTAGGAGATGAGATGGACCATTTGGTGGCCAAACTCCAGACCTCCTGGTGCGTTGCAGGTGGTGACAGCCATAGGGGCAGAGGCTGTCACCTATGGCTGACAGTGGGACAACTTCCTGGCCTTATATGGCTCACACTATGTTCTCCTCCAGCCCAGAAGTGCCAGCCTCTGGCGGCCACTCACTAGCTCTCTCTTCCCTTGCAGTGACTTTCGAGCAGTTCTCCCTGGCAGTGCAGCGCTGTCCCAACCAGGAAGACCAGACCCTGCTAATGAAGGTAGGTTCTTGGCGAAGCTGTGCTTCCCTGAATGGCTCACCACCTCTCCGGTGGCTCTGGGGAGATGTTCCTTTGCACAAGCAGGAGTAAATTCATCATCTTTGAATGTCAAACTCTGCAGGGACACACTTGGCATCAGTGGGGAGGGAGGGGCTGCTGAGTAATGAGCGCAGGGGGCGTCCCTGCTGTGCCACCGAGTGACAGGAGAGAGGCGTCACGAGCTGGTGGGGGAGCCGTCACGTGCTCCCCGAGGGTGCTGGTTGCTTTTCTTTCAGCTTATCTGACAGCGTTTGGATTCTTGCAGCAGATTTATGAGGCCTGGCCAAATTCCATGACACCCCCCCCCACACACACACACACTTTTAATTAAGACAAAGGATTCCATGATCTTCTGTCTGCCACATCCTGACCTCTGCCACCCTGGGGAAGGCTGCCCAGATGAGTCTGTGGCTGTGTACAACGTGGACTGGGCCTCAAGGAGAAGGCAGACTTCTCTTTTTTCTTGCTAATGCTGGTTTCATTTCCGTCCCAATGATCAGGAGCATTATGCATCTGGCGGGGAGCACAGGGTGGCGGGAAGCCTGATGGGCTGCTGGCAGGATTGCGCTGAAGCTGGACCTTTGAAGGCCGATGGCAGCACAGTGGCAAACTCCTCAGAGGAGCACAAGCTCTCTCAGGCCACTGAGTGAAACAACCTGTCACCTAGAAACTGTCCTGTTGTGGGTCTCCAGCCTATGGCCTTTCCGTGATGTCATTTCAGGGCCTTGCCCACAGGAAGTCATATGGGCCAGGAATTGCTTTCCTGTCCCTACACACCATGCCAGGTGTCTCTGACTCTTACAATGGGTGGAAAAAGTAGGGGCGTCACTCGGAGGGGTGTTCAACTCATTTGCCTAAGATGTGATATTTTGGGTCTGCCTTTTTGTTTCAAAACCTTCAGTGCTGTGCATTTTTTGCAAAAAAAGAGAGGCAGATCCCAGATGTTGGTTTGTGATGAAGGAACCTGGCCAGCCAGGTTGTTGGGTATATTATGCTGATTTTAAAGGGCATAAATTAAGTCTTTTTGTGGAGGAGTGAGGAGAAGGGGGGAGCTGGGGCCACACCCACAAGTGCTTAGGGGCTGTTTCTTGCTCTGTGCTCAGTTGTGACCTCTGGTGGTGCTCAGGGGACCCTATATATGGTACCACATAGGGATCAAACCCAAATCTTCAGCATTACAAGATAAGCACCCGAAACCCTGTACTAGCTCTTAGGACTTTTTTCTCAGTATTTTTTCAGGTTTTGAACCTCTAGTTGTTGCCCTGAGGCCCATTCCCGCCTTTCAGATCCTGGCTGGATTTCTGTGACCTTGAGTTAGCACGGGGTCCCCGAACCCCACTTTATCCCCATCACTGGTCACTGCTCCAGGAGATAGGGACATATCCCCTTTGGTCCTTCCTCCCCATTCTGTCCAGCATTTTCTCCCTGCCTTCTGCGACTGCTGGCTTCTCTTTCGTCTTCTCCTATTCTTCATTCTCCTGTATCTCTCCTGAGTGGACCTTTCTCCTTGTATCACTTGGATGGGCCATAGCCCCATCCTGAGACAATTTGGGTGTCTCAGGGGAAGAGGAGGAGAGAGAGCAGAGCTTGGAGACCAGACCTCCAGCCACACTGTCCCTGGATCTGTGTCCTGGGAGAGGCCATATTGAGTTTCTTCACATCTGTAATGAGGGAGAGGACAGTGACTCCATCCACACTCTGTTCACAGGGTCCTTTGTTTTTTTTTCTTTTTGGGTCACACCCAGCGATGCTCAGGGGTTACTACTGGCTCTGCACTCAGGAATTACTCCTGGCGATGCTCGGGGACCATATGGGATGCCAGAGATCAAACCCGGTCGGCTGCACGCTAAGACAAATGCCCTACACGCTGGACTATCGCTCCAGCCCCCGTTCACAGGGTCCTTCTGCTCTTGACGTTTCTCAGTTTCCTGCTACTCTCCCAGGGTCCCAGGTCATCTCCTCTGGAATGAACATAGAAAAGAGCAAAGAGCAGCTCAGGGTGGCTGAGGAAGAACAAGGTGCTGTGAGAGTCCTAGAAGGCGCAGGGACTACAGTGGCCCTCAGGAGCATACATCTTCCCACTGGCTTTACATCCTCCCCACTGGTTTCAGAGCAGACCCTACGAGACCATGATGCCTGTGTGTGTTTCTCCATGTCTGCAGGTATTTGAAAAGGCATCATCAAAGAGGTTTCACTGCCTGTGCTCTGTCGTGAATCTACTGCAACTATTTTGATTTATAATTTGCAGGGATTCAGGCAATTGGGTTTTGATTTTTGGTTTCTGGTTCTTGGACCATACCTGGCGATGCTCAAAGATCACTCCTGCCTATGCTTTGGGGATCATATGTGGTGCCTGGACAAATTAGGGTCATTGGTAGTGCAAGGCCTTGCTCTTCATACTCATTCTTATTCTTCTTGCTAGGTCATCTCTTCACACCCCTTGCTCATTGCTGCCCTGGAGAGCCCTACTTAGCAGATCTGAGCGTTGCCTGGCTGTCCTTCCTCAGCCTCAGAGCCATAAAAAGAGTCTGAGACTCACCCCCCAGAGCTGTCCTGGGGCTGCAGCTCCTCCCTTCTCCCCCACCCCCCACAGGATCTCTCAGTCACCCTCTGTTCCAAAACACTGTCAGGCTAATGTCCCCAGGGCATTGGATCCTGTGCCCTGTCTGCAACCTGGCTCTCTTTAGAGCCTAGGGTCCTTGTCTGGTAAATGAATCAGATCCCTCCCACTTCTGCTCCCAGTGACCCTCAGCCCACCTCTCCCTCCGTGACCCGACTCTCTCTCCTCTTCTCTGAGCATCCACATGCTTCCTCAGATTCGTCTCCAGTCACAGCTTCCTCTGTGCTTCAGACGGAGTTTTTTGTGGAACTTAGCATCCAGGCCTGGACTGTTTTTCAGAAAGCAAAAGAAAGCACCGCGGAATATTAAACCTGGATGCGGCTGGAGAGGCAGCACAGCGGTGAATACTCGCCTCTGCAGGTGGCTGACAGGCTTCAGCCCCCTGGCACCACGGGTTCCTCTGAGCCCCACCTGGAGTGACTCCTGATTGTGAAGCCAGAAGTAAAATCCTAAGCATGGCAAAACAAACAGACAAATAAAAAATTTTAAACATTAAAATAAGTTTAAAAACTGTTAAGCTGAGTGACAGAGGTAGACCAGGATGTCCTGGCAAACCAGGGCATGTGATTAGGGTGTTTGAATCAAAGCTCAACTCTCTCTCTTAATCAACTGCAGCTACCTTGCCTGTGCTGCTCCTCAAGCTTTGTTTTAGGCTCTTGGTTCCCACTGCCCCTGAGCCCCTCCACCCTGATTGTCCCCTATTAAAAATTACCCTTTTTGGTACTAAAATTGACACGAAAACCTCTTGGTACCAGTCGGCCTTTGGAGCCACTAACTTCTCCATCAGATAGAAGTGATGGCACTTCCTCATTCTGTTCTCTTGGGAGTTTCTTGTACAACTGACACAGCCACTTCTAGTTTGGGTGGGAGAGAGCAACCCACCCTTGGGAGTAAAACTTCTGAGACTGTCACCTCCAGGGCTCCCCTCCGTCAGGAAAGCAAGAAGAGCAAGTATGGGAGTGCAGCCCCTCCTGGAAACACTGTACCTCCTGCTCAAGAGCTGGGACCTAGACACAGGCACTGGATGCTGTGAGAACTGGAGTGAGATAGCAGTGCAAGAGTCAGCTCAGAGCCAGGCTCCCACCTCCAGTGACGCTGCTTGCACACCCCAAATGGCACCCCAGGGTGCCTGAGACGTCCTGCCTGAGGCTCTGTGTGAAGTCCAAGGCAGGGAGGTGGGACGTGACACCAGACCCCACCCACGGTAGCCACAGTGACAATAACAGGATGAAGCAATTCTGCTCGCTACCGCAGAGGACTACGGGTGACCGCACCTGTCCCAGCATCCGCATTCCAGCACTTTAGGGTACCATGCTGGCAGAGGGGTGGATGGTCCATGTTGGAGTGTGTGATGCCTCTGTCTAAGGACAGTTGGCGCAGTTTCAGGACCTGTCGTCTGCCTAGCTGGTGTGCCAGGGACCCGCAGGGAGAGGGTGGGAGCCAATGCTCCTGCTGAGCCCATTAGGAGCCTGCAGAGACCAGACTCAGGAAGGCTGAATGCAGGTCCGATTTGTGGGGCTGAGCACCGCTGGAAGCTTCCAGAGTGCCCTTACCCATTGCCAAGAGTTCTGTAGCCTTGGGATGCACAAAGGACCCTGGGCAGAGGACAGGGAAGGCTAATAAACCTCATCTCATCCCTCCAGCCCCTGCTTGCCTCTGTGAACCGACCACATGGAGCCTGTCCTGTCTAAGATATTCTGGGAAACCAGATGGGTTTGTGGCCTCTTAGAACCCCAAGTTTGGGGATGGAGTGATAGTTCAGAGCGTAGGGTGTTTGCCTTGCACACAGCTGACCTGGGTTTGATCCCCGCAGTCCCATATGGTCCCCTGAGCATGGCCAGGAGTAATTCCTGAGTGCAGAGCAGAGCCAGGAGTAACTCCTGAGTATCTCCAGCTGTGACCCAAAAAAGCAAAAAAAAAAAAAAAAAAAACCCAAGTTGCCAAGTGAACAATCCTTTAGGCTGGTTTTTTCCCAAAATGCTCAGCCCAGGAGACAGAGAGACAATGTTAGAATCCTGGGCAATGCAACAGCCTTAGTCAGGGCAAATAGGGGGCACTTTTTCTTTGTTCACTTGAAAAAGGATGAGTTCCAGGGGGCTACTGAGTATTTTACCCCCAAAAAGTGGGCAGAATGCCACATATTCAGTTTAGGAAATATTGACCCATTGCAACTTCTCCCCTGTAATAGGCATTTTCTCCTGGCCCCATGGAATTAACTGTTAGGATCAGAGGAGGCCCCCTGCCCCAGGCCCCCACTAAAGAATAGCTGCTCCTTAGCACAGGAGCGACTGCACTGGGAAGAGAAGGGAGGTTCAGTGTGGCCACTGCCCTTCCGAAGCTTTAGAAATACGACAGCATGGCAGGCCTGCAGGAGCGGCAGCTCCTCAGTCTCACTGCTCAGCTGCTCCCCAGTCCCCTCCTCTCCCATGGTCCTTCCTCCGCTTCTTCCCCGCTGTCCTAGCAGCAGCCCCTGGGCCTGCAGATGGTCCAGTCCTGCTCAGACTCACAGGGACTCTATATGCCTCTCAACTCCTTCAGCACCCACAGGGTGCTCACCACAGCAACCTGGACCCCTAGGCAGGGTGCTTGCAGGGGACTGTCCCCGCCTCCTAGAGCCCGTTTGAGCCTGTCAAGTGGGCGATGTGGGGTTTTTTCCCTTGTTCCTGTGCTAACTGCTCTTCCTTCCTTTTCACAGAGCGTGTAGGTGGTAGCTAGTTTAAGCTCCAGACCTAGTAGCCAAGAGAGTTCATTGCAAACAGATCTGGTGAGATGTACAGTAGACCATGTTTGTGTGTGGGGTGAAGGCGGGAATTGGGGAGGGCTGGTTCTACCCTAGGGCCCCAGCTTGGCCTTCTCTTGCCTTTGAGGGTCCTTAAAGCCCCTGAGCCACAAACAAGAGCAAACATCCTGCATGTGCCTCCCTGCGTACCCACAGCCACAGGTGTCTGCCAGGTCACAGGACCCTCCCACAGCGGAAAATGGGGGTTTCATTTGAGGCATGGCTACATTTCCAAACTCAGTCCAGGACAAGTGAGGTCAAGCCCAGTTCTGAATTTTGTGACTTCCAAACCAGAGGAGTGAAGCTGACAGCCAGTGGCTTTGTGTCTTCACTTGTCACCTTTCCTCTCCTGAAAGCTAGAAACACATGGGAGGAAGTGAACACGCAGGACAGTGAACTCCATGACATAAGACCTGTCATTCCACGAATGTTTACTGACTTCCCATTGGGTGTCTGGCAATTGCTTTTCCAGTACCTGGATCACCTGCAGACTTAAAGAGAAAGAACTTTGAGTGATATGGGCATCAAAATGCAGGTTGAATTTCCAGCAGCTCTCTCATTCTGTGTCTCTCATTCCTGACAGTTTCTTAAGATGTTCCAAGCCATGCTGAGGTTCCACTGGACTCAAAACAAACCCCACCCTCACTCCCAAAACCTCTAGGACAGTCATTCCTTCCAGTAGGACTTACATTTTGGAAAAAAAGATCTTTGGTGCATAGGATCCACTTTTAACTCAGAGGAATAAATCCCTACTGGTAGAATTTAGGTTCCACAATATTCCCACAGAAAGGTGACATTTGCCACAACCATCTTCTACAATCTTTATGCTTGCTTGTTAGGTACCAGGCACTGGGCCTACCATCAATAAAACACAATCCTTATCCTCAAGAAACCCCTGCCTAGGAGGGGCGATGCGCACCTGATGGCATCCCTGTGAGCACAACTGTTGGGTGCAATATATGCTAAAAGGGAGAAGATTTGGGTTGCTGATGGTTCATTCATCTCAGTCCTCAACTCAACATGGGTTTAGAATAGTGCTGGGAAACAATTGAGCAAAGTCTCTATATTACTGCAGGAAAATAAATTGAACTGTGCGACTTCCAACATGCTCACAGTGGTGGGGACAAAGTCAAAAGTTCCATACTGAATTTTCCGTTTCCAGCGCTCATGCTTTGAGAGCTGCCAAAGCAGAGCACCCAGACAACTGCCTCTCCAGAAGAGGGTATCCAGAAACTTCTATTTTTGTCATGTTCTGCATTCTCATTATCTTGGCATGAGCATAGTCTATCATCTTTCCTTTGACTTGGATGACTTCTCTGACTTGCAGAGGTTAATTGCAAAGTAAGTTGGACCTGAGAGAGAACACAGCAGGGTCCATTATCTCATGCATCTTTCCAAAATGTGAACAAGTCAATAGATAGGGAAGGAGAGTGAGGAAGGAGGTGTCCTGCCACAAGAAGACCTCCTTGGCTATCCTCCATGTCCTCCACAAAGCTCTTCATCAAGGAAATGGTTCGGTGACTCTCCAGTCCTTATGCCATCAGAATGTGTCAAAATACACACCATTCTGCTGACAAAGGTATTCCAAAACATATTTTCAAGTCATGAAATTCAACAACAGTAAAATAAACCCATTAAAAATGAGTAGAATAGGCCCAGAGCAATAGTACAGTTGAGAGGGCATTTGCTTTGCGTGCAGCTGACCTGGGTTTGATCCCTGGTATCTCATATGGTTCTGAGCATCTCCAGGAGTAATTCCTCAGTGCAGAGCCAGCAATAACCCCTGAGTATCGCTGGGTGTGACTAAAAAAAAAGCTAAATAAATAAATAAATAAATAAATAAATAAAATTGAGTAAGAATAGGGGCCAGAGTGATAGCACAGTGGGTAGGGCATTTGCCTTGCATGTGGCCGACCTGGGTTCAATCCCCAGCATCCCATATGGTCCCCCAAGCACTTCCAGGAGTAATTCCTGAGTGCAGAGCCACGGAACCCCTGAGCATTGCCAGGTGTGACACCCCGCCCCCAAAAGAAACATGAGTAGAATAGACAGTTCAACAAAGATGTACAGGACCAAAGAGATGGCTCAAGGCTTAAGGCACTTATCTTTCATGCAACCAATACTGGTTCTGTCCTCAGCAGTACATGGTCCCCAGAACACTGCTGGGAGTAATCCCTGAGTACAGAGCCAGGAATATTTCTCAAAAACTGCCTAGTCTGACAAAAACCAAACAAACAAATAAACAAACAAAAAAACAAACCAAAGATGATGTACAGATAGACAACAGGCACATCTTTAAAATTCTCATTATCCCTTATCAGGAAATCAAATCAGAAAGGCAGTGAACTGCCATCTCATACTGGAAAAGTGGCCTCTCTCAGAAAGTCAGAAACCACAAGTACCAGAGGTGTGGAGGCAAAGGAAACCTCATGCACTGTTGGGTATCAGTTGGGGTTGTTTCGCTGGATATCAATATGGTAATTTCTCAAAATATTAAAAATAGATGAACAGTGTGATCCAAAAATTCCACTCTTAGCTGCCTATCCCCAAACCACCAGACACAAATTCATAAAGATCTGTGCACATCTATGTTAATTTCAGTGTTGTTTACAATGACCAATACTGGGAAATTAGCCAAGTTCTCAACAATAGATGAGCAGATAAAGAAGTTGTAGTGGCATACATACAAGTGGAATGTGTTTAACTAACGTGTTTAGCAACAATGCTCAACTATAAAAAAGGATGAAATCTTATCTTTCCCAACCACATAGATGGATCTCAAGGTGGTCACACAAACCAAAATAAATCGGGATAAAGACAAATAGCAGATGCTTTTACTCATATGTGAAATCTAGAGAAATAAAGCAAGAGAAGAGAAAAAAAGAAAAGGAAAGAAAAGAAAAAAGAAAGGGAAAGAAAATAAGAGAAAAGAAAACAAAAAAGAAAATGAAAGGAAAAGGAAAGGAAAGGAAAGGAAAGAGAAAAGAAAAGAAAACTTAGACTCTTTTAACTGCAGCACTGAAGTTAAAAATGTGTCCTGGGGGATCCCTCCCACCCATTTTTTTTTAATACTTTGGTGATATATGCAATGTGATAATGCAGGTTTTGTTTTTGTTTTGTTTTATTTTTGTTTTGGAGCCACACTTGACTGTTCCTTGGGGCTTACTCCTGGCTCCCAGGAGATCTCAATGATCTCTTTTGATGCGCTCAGGGGACCATACGGGGTGCCAGGGACTGAACTTGGGCCAGCTGCATGCAAGACAAGTGCAATATCCTCTATTCGGTATCTCCCAATGGTAACATATATTTTGAAGGAGTATGAAAATATACCCTTAAAACAGAGTCTCATAAACCAATGTTATCTCAAAAATTTTTTGATAACTGGTTAGATCTCTAGACCATATCTCTGAGGACCCAGAAGAATGCTTGGCACACATTTAGTTCTCAGGAGGTTAGGAGAGGAAGGAGAAAGGGGAAAAAGAAGAGGACTTAGTTTTCAAGTAAATGCCAACGGTGGAAGGACCCCAGTGTCCACTTGGTTTTGCTTCTCTGGATCTCCTGATAAAATATTTTCACCTTGAGAGAAAAATATCTGCCTTTATCTCTTCTGAAAGTTGTGAAAAGAACAAGCTGGTAATGAGGCAACATGCTGTGTTATAGAATCTCTCACCTGATGGTAAAGGCAATTAGGAGCAGCCTTTTTGGTAATTGTTCAATTAATATTTGTATTTGGAAAGGATTTACATGGAAAGCATGATAGTAATGTCAGAGTTAAGAGCAGTTATATAAATGAAATTTACTATTAAAAATGAAAAGCTCCCATATGTGTAGAAAAAAAAAACAAATTTACGTGATATACAACTCCCCTTTTCAGAAAAAAAGATGCTGTCTAGGTTCTGTAGAGATAGTATAGTGGGGAAGGCCTTACAAGCAGCTGACCTGTGTTCAATCCTTAGCACCATGTAAGGAGCCCTGAGCCCATGTAAGGAGCAAGAGCGATCCCTGAGCACAGAACCCTGAGCTGGCCCTGATTAATCCCAAGGCAATCTTTACTAACAAGAAGGTCCTGACATTCTCACCTCTGTTATTTCTGCCAAGTCCAAGTAAAACACTGGGCATTGTATATAAAACAAGCTTAAGAAAACCAAAAGAAGACCAGCCAGGGACCTCTACACCTCAGAGTTATGTGGTAAAGTAGTTCCCAGGTTTTTTTTCATGCCTCAAACATCCCATACTTGGAGCTGGAGACACAAATTACTTGGAAGGGAGAGTAGCAATCACCCTCTTCCCTGCCTGTTTTGACCAGAGGAAGGGAAGGACCAGCTGGACAAAGCAGAGAGCTCTTTCAGATAAAATATACATGAATTCAGCTTAACATTACCCAAATATCTGTGGTAAGCTCAACCGTTCTCTGGTTTATAAGAAGGCTATGCAGTCTTACTAGGGGGGATTGTTTCAGAGGGATTCTATCAGGGCTGGCTTTTTTTTAAAGCCAGTTCTATCTTTTTTTTAACTATCCCCTTGGTCTCTGTTGCCCTGACCACTAGCACAGTGTCATTGGGGAGATTCTTCCTTACCATGTAAAACAAATTATCCTTCCACCTCCCTGATAAAGCCTCTACCTCCCTCCTGCACTGCCCCCACACACGGATGATGTTGAGAAACTCTCAAAGAATTCAGTTCAAAAGTTGGCAAAGATGCAGAGAGAGAGAGAGAGAGAGAGAGAGAGAGAGAGGAAAGAGAGAAAGAGAAAGAGGAAAATTGCCTGCCATAGAGGCAGACTGGGAAGGCTGAAGGAAACTGAGGACATTGGTGGTAGGAAATGGGCACTGGTGGAGGGATGGTACTGAACACTGTATGACTGAAACCCAATCATGAACAGCTTTGTGCCTGTCTATCTCATCGTGATATAATAAAAAATTTTAAAAAAGTCATAAAGAACCAATGGAATGTTTTCCCAAGTGTTTTAAACCTGTCTGCATAAAGTAGGGGGTTGGTCTAAGTCAGCGGATTGAGTAAGCACCCTGCCTGGGAGGTAACTTCATCTTCTATCTGAATTTTCTCATACTGGAAACACGACAGGATGGACATTTGAGTTTGCCAGAGTGTGCAGTCACAGGAAGCCTAGACTCTGAAGCCAGTTCTAAGAACCCAGATAAAACAGACATTGTCTGTCAGAGGTTGCCTAGGTTTAGGAAGGAAATACAGGGCTGTGATCTCCCCTCTCTCTATTCAAGCCCATTCCCCTTGCTGGACCCTTCTCCAGACCTCCTCCTTTTTTCACTTTTTTGGGGGTGGGGGATCACATCCAGCTCTGCTCATGGGTGACTCCTGACTCTGCACTTAGGAATTACTCCTGGCGGTGCTTGGGGGATCATATGGGATACTGGGGCTCCAACCCAGGTCAGATGTATGCAAGGCAAATGCCCTACCTGCTGTACTATTGCTCCGGTCACCAGACCTCTCCTTTAGATTTCCTTTTAGGCTATTAATATTTTTGTTTGCTACAGGTGAATTTCACTTTTTAATTTTCCAGCAGTCATGGGGACCTGAATACACTGTGGCCAAGACTCTCCCATAGAGACATAAAAACAGCATGTGTCTTTGAACTGGCTATCTGGGGCCCATCCCTGCCTTCTAGGAAATTCATACAAAGGAATTTCCTAGGTTTATATGTTCCTAAGTTTAATGTTCCTTAGGTTTACAGCAAACCTATCAAATGAAACCCTCCAGGCCCAAGGTCAATGGTGGGATATACAAAACAAAACAAAAACAAAGAAAACCATAATGAGATGAAGGCCTCATGAAGAAGTCTTTACTCAGCCAGACTCTCATTCAGATTTGAAGGAAGGCTACACAACTTCATGGATAAACAGTAGCTCAGAAACTTCATATACTCAAAGCCAACTTTGAAAGGACTGAAGGAGCTGCGTAAGGCAAAACAACCCCCACAAACATGACAAACTTCTAAAGAAAGATGGTACAAAACCCCATGACCAAATCTGTCTCCATCCCTGCCTTCAACCATGCCCTTTACATTGGTCAGCCATGACCAGAGCACATGACCTTTGTCTTCTTACATGCTCTTTCCTAGTGTCTCAGCCCTACAAAGAATCATGGTTTCCTCTGCCACAGAATGGGGTTCACACCTGTAACTGATGGTTTGGAAGAGACTGGAAAGGAGAACCAGAAAGATCAGAAATGGCCATTGTTCCAATCTGGTCCAATTTTTTTCATCCTTTTCCTATTGCCAGGAATGCCCTCAGAAATTGTAAAGGTGATCCTTTTTTTCTTATGCTGGCAGAAATTCCTTAAACTAAGATGGTTCTGCTGCCCATCAATTTTACCAGGCTATAATGCAGCTCCCAAGTGGCCATAGCCTGAGGCAGTAGGCAGAGCACTTCATCACTGTGAGAGAACTGGGTTGTTGCTGGGGGAAACCGTCCTAAGATCACGCTGGTATTACCTTGCATTAATAAGCTTTGTTCATCTTCTCTGACACCAGAGGTCCAACTTTGCTTCATCTTCTAGCTGATTATGCAGCATGGACCACAGTCTAGGCTTCCTGCTTGTCAAAAAATTGCAGGCAACCTGCTTTCTTTATGCTCTTGGTCCCCATGGATTTATGCTCCTGGGACTTAAGGCTCTAAAAACTTTTCCTTTGCAATGCACGTGGAGCCTGGTGCTGGGCTATGCCCTGCAGGAATTCAGGTGCACAAGCCACAGTTCTTGTCTTGCTGCTCATAATGCAACCAGGGAGAAAGTCATGCAGACAAATAATTATACCAAGAAGCAGAATGAGTAACATAGGGGGAAAAACAAACTAGTGTGGGGCTCCAGGAAGGGAGGGGGAGTGGGAGGAGATCAGGGAGGGTCCTTGCACAGTTTTCAGTTCTGAAGGCTGAGCCCTTATTGCTTGAAGTTTGCAAAACAAAAGATGATCCTGGAATAGAAAGACGTTTATATCTTAATTTGAAAAATAACACATTAAGGAAGTACATTTCTATGAATTTTGATACCTCTATAGAATTATGTAATTACCATCACAATTGGCATACAGAACCACTTAAAATCCTAACAGATGGGGCCAGAGATATAGTATAGGGTTAAGGACCCCTAATATATGGAGATAATAATATTCCTATATTAAGAATGGTATAGGAATTAAGTATAGGTCTCGCATATGGCTATCCTTGTTCAATCCCTGTCACTGCATGTGGTGATTCCTGAACCAAGCCCAGAGTAAGCTCTGAGCAATGCTTGCCCCCTAAATCCTGAAACATTACTTTTTTATGTGGCCTAATATCATCCTCATCTATTCCTGATAATCTCTTTAGATAAACCAGTGGTCTGCTATTTATTTCTATAACTTTATCTTTTGAGAATGTTCTATAAGTGAAATGATACAGCATGTCAGCATTTATATTAACTTTCTTCACAGAACACATCTTTCAAATTCTTTTGGGGCAAAAGACCCCAAAAGACCAAATTAGATGAACTTTAGATAAATTGATTTATCTGCTGCTCCTCCCTTCCACTCCCACTTTGTCAAATGTCTTGCTTTTCTATTTGTTTCAAATGGGTTTGTGATATTTTGTTGAATAATTGTTATTATCTTTATTGCCACATAATTTCATCATCTTTACTATTTTGTATTGGCAAAAATTGATTCTCTTTTCCTATGAAAATTACATTCTCCTTGCCATTTATATACTGAACTTTAAGAATTAATTTCCTGAGTATTCTCTCTATTTTCAGATTTGGGATCTTGTTTAAATCCTGTAAAGAATGCTAGTATTTTAATTTTGCAAGGTAGTACATAGGTTGTTTGAACTGCAAGTTTCAACTCACCTTCCGCTCATGGTATTGTTTGTGTCAGGTTAGTATTATTTTAACCTCTGAGTACTATTCTGATCTATCCCACAGAGCCACCTTGGGTGGCCTGTCTAGCAAACCTCATTCTAATCTAGCTACTTGTTCAGTTTTCAAATTATTTTTATAGCAATTAACCTTAGTTTCGGGATAGACATCTGGAGGTGAGCCTTAGGAGTTCATAAACATTTGAATGTAACTTCTTTCTCAATCCCATCCCTCTCCATGACCTCTTGCATAATTTTTTGCCTCCGTCTGGCTTCTTTTTGCCACTTCAATCTGAAGTTGAGTCATTTTAGTATACTGTGTATGCCTCTAAGAATAAGTAGCTTTAAGACCACTACCCTACCATAATAACCTTAATTCGCCATTAAAAGAATAATCCTGAGCATCTCCCATAATCCACCTATTGTTTATTTTTCAGAGTTCTCAAACAGCTTCTTCTCTCACTCTGGTCAGGAGTTATTGCTAATTCAGTGGTAGAAGCAAGGGTAGTCATCTCTTTCATCTTACCCAGAATAGCACCTATACCCTTTATTTTTAGAAAGAGTGGTTTGTTTTGTTTTACACTCTGAAAAGTGGAGATGCTATAGTGTGGTAGACAAAAAATGTTATCTTTAAACCCTGATAGCTCCAACCATGATTCTATGATTTAACTTTCTGGAGCTTCTGGTTTTGCATATCTAAAATGGTGCTTATGTTGGGAACCCCTAGAATATACTCACATTTGATGCTTTGCTTGAAGAACTCACAGAACCCAGAAAATCTTTTGTCCTCACAGTTTTCTTGTTATTTGACAAAAGGATGCAGATTTAAATGCGTGAAGGTAAAATGTAAGAGGTCAGGTCCAGTTGATCCCACCATGGTGTTTCCCATTTGTCCTCTTGCTGGTGGAGTCCTAGGTCAGCACTTGATGGTCCAAACAATTGGTGACTACATGGCAAAGGTTATCAACCAATTTACCAAGCTCTTTCTATCTGAGGTGTTCATCGGGATCAAATCATACTAATATGAGCACTCACATAACTGAC